>WNGS01095041.1:0-14497 GCA_020271785.1 Procambarus virginalis
CCTTTCCACTGCCATGAACAACTGGTCCCTAACCCTACCGTCCAACTGTGCACCGAAGTTGCACAGGTTAGCCAAAGCCTTCAAATCCGCAAATAAATCCTGTACGGATTCGTGCTGCTTTTTCATCCTCTTCTGGATATCCATCAAACTCCTGTGATATGATGGTTTCACCACATACTAACGTTTAAGCAGAGCAATCAGGTCTACATAGGTCTTCGTGTGCACACAAATTCCAAGAACTATATGCTTCAGAGCCCAGTGAAAATAAGAGTACCGCTTTCTTGTTGGCGTCCTCCTTAATCTCCCGGCACTGAAAGTGTGCTTCCAGCAGGCTGAGCACAGGTCCAACGAGATCTTGGCAGTGTTTAACGGCTCCATTGACATGAGCGGCGTAGTCATTGTCACGGTGGTAGCCATTGTTACTGTTGTGCGCGAAGCGTCCACTCGTCCACACGACGTACCCTGCTCTCTCTTGATCCTCACACCCACGTCTCGTACCCAAGCTCTCTGCCGAGATTTATTTATTTATTTATTTATTTATTTATATACAAGAAGGTACATTGGGAATGTGAGAATATATAATATGGTAATTACAATCTTGTAAAGCCACTAGTACGCGCAGCGTTTCGGGCAGGTCCTTAATCTAAGAAAATTTTAAGTAGGTAAATACTAGCAAATTTATAAAAAAGAAATGATAACAGTTACATGGCAAGAAAAAAAAAGATGGAGAAAATTGTAGGTACAGTATAATAAAGCACTTAGGTAGCTAAGATTGATTGCAATGACAGCTTGAATGGTAGTTGACAAAATTGGTAGGCACAATACAGCAAATGGCTAGCACATAAAGGAAGACAGCAATGAACACAATGATAAGGTTGTTTGGGTTAAATACATAAGAATTAGGAGATTGGGTAACACTAGGTACAGAGCAAAAATAAAGCTCAGTGTAGGAAACTAAGAAGATGAAATTAAGTACTTTTTGGTTTTGCTTTTAAATAAGGCAAAAGTTTTACAGTTTTTCAATTCACTAGGGAGTGAGTTCCATAGACTAGGTCCCTTAATTTGCATAGAGTGTTTACACAGATTAAGTTTGACCCTGGGGATATCAAAGAGATATTTATTTCTGGTGTGGTGATAATGGGTCCTATTACATCTGTCCAGAGAGAGTTTCAGAGCATGGTTTGCATTTAAGAACAGGGTTTTGTAAATGTAGTTGACACAAGAGAATGTGTGGAGGGAGTTAATATTTAGCAAGTTTAGGGATTTAAACAAGGGAGCTGAGTGTTGTCTGAAAGCAGAGTTAGTTATTATTCTGATAGCAGATTTTTGCTGGGTGATGATGGGCTTAAGGTGGTTTGCAGTGGTAGACCCCCATGCACAGATACCATAATTAAGATAGGGGTAGATTAGTGCATAATAGAGAGAGAGGAGAGCAGAGTTAGGAACATAATATCTGATTTTGGAGAGTATACCAACTGTCTTAGAGACTTTCTTAGTTATGTGTTGAATGTGGGTGCTGAAGTTGAGTCTCTTGTCTAGGAATAGGCCAAGAAACTTGCCATCATTTTTATTACTGATGTTAATGTTGTCTATCTGTAGCTGAATTGCATTTGATGATTTGCTTCCAAATAAGATGTAGTAAGTCTTTTCGATGTTTAATGTTAGTTTGTTAGTTGACATCCATAAGTGGACTTTTTTTAATTCATTATTCACAACATTATTTAGTGTATGTGGGTTGAGGTCTGAATAGATAAGTAGTATCGTCAGCAAACAATATAGGTTTGAGAATATTAGAGACATTAGGCAGATCGTTTATATATATAAGAAATAGAAGAGGTCCTAAGATACTGCCCTGTGGCACTCCAACGGTAATTGGTAGAGTGGAAGAAGTTGTATCATTGATGGTTACATATTGGTGTCTGTCACTAAGATAGGATCGGATGTAGTCAAGGGCAAGGCCTCGGATTCCATAATGCTGGAGTTTAAGTAAGAGGTAGTTGTGATTAACAGTATCAAAGGCTTTTCTTAGGTCAATGAAGAGTCCAATCGGAAACTCATTTTTGTCAAGGGCTGAGTAGATTACGTCAAGGAGACTAATGATTGCATCGTTGGTGCTCTTTTGGGACCGGAAGCCAAACTGGCAGGGGCTGAGTATGTCGAATTTTACGAGGTAGGAATAGAGCTGTTTGTAAATAATTTTTTCAAATATTTTTGATAGAATGGGTAGATTTGATATTGGTCTATAATTGTTTATGTCCGCCGGATTGCCTCCTTTATGGACTGGCGTTACTCTTGCTTTTTTGAGGATATCAGGAAGGTGTGACACTCTATAGATTTGTTGAACAGTAGGGCTATGGGTGGGGCAAGGGCATGGGAGGCTCTCTTGTATACAATGGACGGAATTTCACTGGTGTTCCCTGCCTTGGTTTTTAGAGAGTGTATGATGGACACAACATCTGCCGGGCTGATTGGTGAAAGGAGTAGAGAGTTTGGATAGCTGCCTGAGAGATATGTGTTAATATGTGTCTGAGTCTGTGGGATTTTACTGGCAAGATTAGCACCAACCGATGAAAAGAAACTATTAAATTCATTTGCCATTTCTAAATCAGTTGACGGTATATCCCCATCCTTGTAGAGTTTTATTTGGTTATGTGAGTGTTGTTTAGTTCCTAGGATACTAGAGATGGTTTTCCAAGTGCTTTTCATGTTGCCTTTTGCTTCATTGAATCTATTCACATAATATGCAAGTTTTGCCTTTCTTATGATACTGGTAAGCATTGATGAGTACCTTTTAGCTACTTCCTTTGAAACTAGGCCAATCCTAAGTTTCTTTTCATATTCATGTTTCTTGTTGATTGAGTTGAGAATGCCACTTGTGAGCCATGGATTGTTTAATCTTTTGTCAGTTACTTGCTTGGTAAGAAGGGGACAATGAAGGTTGTAGAGGCTTAGAGTTTTGGAGAGGAAGAGGTTAGCTAATGAATTTATATCCTGGGTATTATTGAATTCAGAATCCCAGTTAATATTGTGAAGTGCATCTGTAAGATTGCCTAAAGCTGATTCACTGTGTAGCCTAAATGAAAGTTTCTTGCTTTTTGGTGGTGTTATGTCCATGTTCGCTATGAGAAAGGTAGGATAGTGGTCAGTTGTTCTGTCGTAGATTATACCAGATACAAGGGGAGCTGTTATGTTTGTCCATATGTGGTCCAAGGTAGTGGCTGATGTTTGAGTGACTCGGGTAGGTTTGGTGATTGTGGGGATTAGCATACAGGAGTTCATGCTGTTAAGGAAATAGTCAACTTGAGAGCAATTTTGTTGACCCAGGTCAATATTAAAGTCTCCTCCCAGAATGATGTGGTTTTTGTTGAGATTGTTGTTTATAATAAGATTCCTTAGGTTGTCTGAGAAAGAAGCTATGTTAGTATTGGGAAATCTATAGATGGCTCCAATAGTCAAGGAGGATTTAAGGGATTTAATTGTAAACTGAGCAAAAGTATATTCACAGTAGTCATCTCTGTCACTAATAATACTGTTGCAGATAAATGTATCTCGGTAATATATAGCTGTGCCACCACCTTTTTTATTAGGCCTACAGTTATGAATGGCTTTATAACCAGCTAAGTTGTAGAGTTGGGTATAGTCTTTATTTAGCCAAGTTTCTGTTAAAATAATGAACGATAAGTTAGTACCTAGTGCTGTGAGTAATGCATTTAAATCGTCAAAATGTTTACCAAGTGATCTAACATTTTGGTTGTAAACTGATAAACAGGTGTTATTTTGGAGTTTGTTTTTTGCCTGGTGTGCTGTGAAATACTTGCAATAATGATGATCAAGTGCTGGTTGGTGTAGATATGAGACAGAAGATTTTGATCAGGATCAATATCAGTGTGCATAGAGATGCAGAGGGATCACGATACAAGATACATGATATAGGAAAGCACAAGAATAAAAGCAAATACAATAAATAGTACCAATTTGGAAGTAAAATAGAGATCCAATAGATAGCCAGGAAGGACACAGAAGTTAGATAAAATAAAAAACAAAACAGTAGGGACTGACAATATAAATGTAAAATAAAAAATAATAAAAATAATAATCATAAAGTAAAATGAACTTGAGGATAATTAGCTTAGTAATGGTTAATTAAAATCCTATAGTTGGTATGAACCTAAGAAAACAAAGTGAGCTCAAATAGATAATTCCGAAAAAAGAAAACAAAGATGACATGAATATCTGAGTAAATCTTGAATTTTACTCTACTATAAATCTAAGTGTAAAAATAAACAGGGTGAGAGTATATTAATGTGGAAGATTTTACTATGATACTGAGGTAGATGATATAAACAATTATACTATTACTTAATTCCAATAAATGATTACATGAAACAAATACCAAGTTACTTTAAATATAACAGGGTAATAAAATCCCTAGGTTTAGTGACAAGGGGATTAACTAAGAACAAATAATTAAGAGTAAAAAACAGGCAAAGATAACAAACAAAAAATAAAAATAAAATAAAAAAAACCTTTGGAAAGGAAAGGCAGAGCTTAAGTACACTTTGGTTGTATGTGAGACTACAAATTATGTTCTGGTTATTCAGCGGATATCCCACAGTCATCCAGGAAAGAAGTGAGATGTGCCTCAGTGGTTATGACATAAGTTTTTCCAGAGTCAGTCTTCCTAGCTATTATTTTACCATCGCGCACAAAACAATGTTTAATGGCCATTAATGTAGGGAGTTAAAGTGGAGATGTTTAATCCTCGTCGCCATTGTTATTGTTGTGGTCAGAGAAACAATCTTCGTCCTCATGGTTTTATTCTCCGCCAGTAACAACAACAAAACAATAATCAGGTACATGAAATATGGTTAACAAGATCATAAACAAAAGAGCATCTGCTCCAAACATGCTACCTCCAACATCTGTAGTACTCAATCCCAACAATATTCTTAATGTATGGTAGTACTGTTAATTTAGTACTTGTGACGTGGATTGTTATGGCCCATATACAAGATCTTGCATTAATTATAATTTACATTATAATTTGATGATGTGGTTTGTAATATTTTCATCTATGTTATTGGTATATATGACAAAACCTCATGTAAATCAGGTAGGTAGGTAGGTGTGTGGCAGTCCGTCTAATTACCCAAAGCTTCTTAGTATACGTAAGTAATGAAACACTACGATATATTTACTCACTATATTGTTGGTGCTGAGTGTAGAACATCATGAAAAAACATATTTTTACTCTAAACTAACATAATTTTATAGCAAAATTGGGACCATCTAATTACCCAAAGCCACAACATTATCTCTTTAGCTCATTTATTATGCACCCTATACCCATCTTGTGAGCGGAAGTGGAAAGAGATACTGAGGCTTATTTATTGTTGCCGCCGAAGCCGGCTAGTTTATTGTGCACCCCATACTCATCCTGTGAGCGGTAGCGCAGAAACATTACAGAGGGCACGAAAGGTCTTTATCAGACCTCATCTTAGATTATTACAAAAACAATTTCATCTATCCTTCACACCTTATAGTTATAATGTCAGCTACTTACAGAGAAAGTGAGCTATTACAAGAGCTACATATTTACAGTAAGTCATCATACATTAATGGTAGGTCTTATCGCTAATACATAATAGTTTGACCAATGGGGATATTACAAGAGTCATAGGGGAGCTTCTGTTTATTATTAGTCTTCACAATACACTACTTGTTTCTTCATCTCATATGTCGTTCATCTACTGGAAGCGAAATGTGGATACAGTGCAAGGATTTCAGGTAATTTATTCATGGTAATAAGATAGGTTGCCAGATCATACAGAGTGAGCTTAGATTTATCTCTAAATGGCTCAATTTTACTACAATCCAAGATATAGTGTTCGAGTGTGTGTCCCTGTCTTTGTCCACACACTTTACACTTTGCTTCATCTAGAACCCTATACAAGCCGAATTGCCAGAGATACTTGTAGCCAAGTCTTATACGAGCTGTGACAACATCTGCTAGTCTACTGACTTTGTTACTTGCCCCATACACATGTTTTACTTCACACAATTCATTGTGATGAACAATGGACCTGCTAGGTCCAGTTTGCACAGTTCTACTTTCTTCAAATTCATCCATGAGTTCTCGTCTAATGACACTTTTAAGGGACCTACTTGATAACTCAAGAGTCCGTTCAATACTGTCTTTATTTACTGCAGCCTTAGCAAGGGCGTCAACTTTGTCATGTTCCTGCATGCCAATGTGAGAAGGAATCCATAACATTTTTATATATACCCTCTTGCTAAGTATTCTTATATATCTACGTCTAGCTTCCAAGACAAGCACGTTATTACTTGATTGCAAACTGTTTATTGCTCGTAGTGAAGAAAGGGAGTCAGAAATAATTAAGGTGTCTACTTCAGTGTTGTCAGTAATTTCGAGTGCTACCAGGCTTAGAATGTAGACTTCCTGTGTTGAACTGCGAGTTAGGTTTAGTGTAATTTCGTTATAAAATATGATTATTTCAGAGTAAAAATGTGTTTTTCCATGTTCTACATTCAGTACCAACATTATAGTGAGTAAATATATCATATTTCTTCATTACTTACGTAATGCTAGGAAGCTTCCTCTCAACTGAAGTAGTTTCCTGAACCTACTGGGATGTCATATCTACACTTGAAACTTTGTATGGAGTCTGCCTCAACAACATCACTTCCTCATGCATTCCATTTGTCAACTACTCTGATACTAAAGTTCTTTCTGTATCTCATATGGGCACTCATTTTTCATGTTTCCCATTTTTTGTGCTCCGTTTGTTAAATAGCCTGTCTGTATCTACCCTATCAATTCCTTTGACAATCTTGTATGTGATCATGTCCCCCCTAACTCTCATGTCTTATATCAAAAAATCTCTCAAAAAATATCACAAAATCCCTTCTCTCCAGATGTGTTACTAGGTTTTTTCTCACGATCTCTTCCATCACCTTGCATGGTATACATCCTGAACTCAACTAATGAGGTGGTAGAGGTACTTGGAATCAGGGTTGAAAATATAAATATAATTATTATTTTAATATACAAACTGCAAGATGCAACAGTTGAGAAATTAACTGAGCAAATTCACAAAATAGAGAATACCCTTGATAACTTAACAAACCCAGTACCAGATATTATCTTCCTTGCAGACTTCAATCTGCCCATTTTAAAATGGAGAATAGTAAAAATAACAATATAGCAGGAAATAAACCTGGAAATAACCAACTGCAGGTCAGAGAACTACTGAGATTCTGTGACAAATTCTCGCTCAGTCAGCAGATTACAGAACCAACTAGGAACGAAAACACGCTGGACCTGATATTCACAAACAATGATGAGCTAATCAGAGACATTACTGTCTCAAACGCTACGTACTCGGACAACATTGAAGTGAAAACTAACATTAATAATGGTAGTAGGCCCAAGAGAAACAACAAGTGAGAAGGGTTATTCAATAAATTAAATTTTAATAATAATAATAAAAGGATACGCTGGGCAAAAATAAATGGGGAACACACAAATGTTCAATGGGAATATGTTCTAAGTAATAAAAATCATACACAAAGAATAGAAAAACAGACTTCTGAAGCCTATGAAGTCTGTTTGAAACATGTTCCTTTGAGGAAAGCCAGAAAGAGGTCCAACGTAGAAAGAGAACGCAGGCGACACTACAAAAAAAGACCAAAAATAACTGAAAGGATTAAGCAGACACAACTTTTCATACAAAGCAGGAATAATTTAAACAGGGAGATTGTAGAAATAAAACAGAGACTGAAGCATTCATATCAGATTGAAGAGAGGCAACTAGACAAAAAAGCAATTCAAGAAATAAAGGAAAACCCAAAATATTTATTCACTTATGCTAAATCAAAAGAAAAAATCACTGCCAATATTGGACATATTTGTACTAGTAAAGGTTCATACATTGAGGATGACAAATTTCTAATTTGTCATAACACTAATTTTACAATTAGTGAAATCCTAAAAAGCTGTATGAGGATATGTTAAGCACTCAGATACACAGCATGAAAGTAAAAAATCCATACAACTTCTTTATGCGTGATATCCAAACCCCTGTAAATATAACCCATATCAACACGAGCATGGCAGATTTTGAAAGAGAATTTTACAATATGCCCATGCACTCAGCCCCGCATCCAAACTCATGGAATTTATTATTTATAAAGAAATGCAAAGTGTCAGTAGCACAGGCACTCAGTATAGTGAGTAAGAAGAGATTGGACATGTGAAGATACCAGATGCGCTTAAAGCAGCAGACTAGCCCCTCTACACAAGGGAGGGAGCAAAGCACTGACAAAGAATTATAGACCAGTTGCATTAAAGTCCCACATAATAAAATTATTTGAGATATTGATCAGGAGTCAGGTCACTAGTTTCATGGAAACAAATGATCTCCACAATCCAAGCAAACATGGATTTACAGCGCGAAGATCATGCCTCTCACAGCTACTTGACCATTAAGACAAAATCACTGAGGCATTAGAAGAAAAAGGGAATGCAGATGTGGTATACACGGATTTAGCAAATGCATTCGATACATTTGACCATGGAGTGATAGCACACAAAATGAGGTCAATGGGAATAACTGGTAAAATAGGATGCTGGATACTCAGTTTTCTATCAAACAGAACACAAAGAGTAACAGTCAACCATATAAAATCGAGTCCAAGATCAGTTAAATGCTCTGTACCTCAAGATACAGTCCTTGCACCATTGCTTTCCCTTATTCTCATATCAGATATAGACTCATATACAAGGCTCAGCTTTGTATCATCCTTGGCAGATGACACAAAAATCAGCATAAAATGAAAATGACCTCTGCTGAAGATATTGAAAACTACAGGCAGATACAGTATTAATAAAGTTTACGACTGGGCAGCAGAAAATAATATGAAGTTTAACAGCGACAAATTCCAGGTACTCAGATATGGTAAAAATGAGAACCTTAAACATAATACAGGGTACAAAACACAATCAAATTTGTCCATAGTAGGAAAGCAACATGTAAAGAATTTGGGAATAATAATGTCTGACGAACTAAAGTTTAGGGAGCATAACCAAGCAAATATTGTGGCAGCCAGAAAAATGATAAGATGGATTACGAGAACTTTCAAATCCAGGGATCCCATCACAATGGTTGTACTCTTCAAGTCACTTGTGTTGTCCTGTCTTGAGTACAGCTCAGTACTCACTTCCCCCTTCAGAGCAGGTGAAGATTGCTGAAATAGAGGGAATACAGAGAACATATACAGCATGCATAGACTCGATAAAGCACCTAAATTACTGGGATCGTCTCAAAGCTCGCCAAATGTACTCACTAGAAAGGAGACAAGAGAGATACCAAATAATATACACATGGAAAATACTGGAGGGCCAGGTCCCAAATCTACACAGTAAAATAACAACATACTGAAGTGAACGATATGGAAGAAAATGCAGAATATAACCAGTGAAGAGCAGGGGTGCCATAGACACAATCAGAAAGCACTGAATAAACATCAGAGGTCTGCGGTTTTTCAACATACTCCTAGCAAGCATAAAAAATATTGCCGGAACAACAGTGGACTTCTTCAAGAGAAAACTAGATAGTTTTCTCAAAGGAGTGCCGGACCAACCGGGCTGTGGTGGGTATGTGGGCCTGCAGGCCACTCCAAGCAACAGACTGGTGGACCAAACTCTCACAAATCAAGCCTGGCCTACTGCCAGGATTGCTGAGTAAAAGAACTCCCAGAACCCCATCAAGCAGGTATTGATTGCACTTTAAATACTTAGTATAAGCAAAGATATTTAATGTCTGATGAAGGATGGAGGGTAGGCAATCCAAGAGAGGAGGTGCATACTCTAGATGAAAGCAAACTAAGTAATACTTAATAAATATTCTAAATTGGAATTTTAGGTAATAATCTACAATCTTTGGATGACAAAACCACACATCAGAAAATGAAGATGCAATGATCTTTACGTCTGTCTGGGACAATTATCAAGTTGTGTAATTAATATTTTTGTGAATCATTTGCTAATTATACTCTTAGCTAAATGGATACTATGTATCATGCAAGACTGCTTCATATACTTTTCTGGCCTGAAAATTATGATAATTTAGGCTATCATAAAGTATGCAATATGATTAAAATATAGTACCGTGATAAAGGAAACCTAATCCTAATTATAATGAAACTTACTTGGATTTTTGGAATCCATTGTTGCAATGATCTCTCAGATATTCGACTGCATGAGAAACAATATCACTGGTTGAAATTGATGTTGGCCTGCTGTAAAATTTACTCAAAAGGTACAAAACTATTTAAAACCAGGCATAAAATAGAATCAGTTTAGATTAATTATATAAAGCTACAAGAACAAGGTAGGATGCATACTTGCACCACCATCCAAAAACTGCAAATGAGAGTTGTGACACACAAATCTCATAAGCACTTTTTTGTTTACATATTAACTTCTTGGCATTTTTTCAGTAATTAAACTGAGATAAAAATAAATTTAATACATGTGAAAATACAAGCAAAATATAACTGAAATTTGAACAATGAAACTTTACAGATGATACAGAAGACACAAGAAAATGGGCACTGTAGGAGACATTGAAAAAAACTGAAATAACATGATGTTTAACAGTGATAAGTTACAGGTGCTGAAGTATAGTGGAAACGAGGAAATTAAATGAAACAAGGAGTACAGGACACAATCAGACCTACTCTAAGAAGGAAAAAACATGCAAGAGATCTGAGAATTACGACGTCTGACGACCTCACACTTTGTGAACATAACCGAGCAAATATAGTGGCGGCCAGAAAAATAATGGGATGGTTTATGAGAACGTTAAAATTCAGAGACCCCACCCACAGTAATGCTAATACTATTTAAATAACTGGCGCTGTCCCATCTTGAGTATTGCTCAGTACTCACTCCGCCTTTCTGAACAGGAGAGATCTCTGAATTAGAGGGAATACAGAGACCATAAACAGCAAGCATAGAAATGATAAAACATCTAAATAATTGAGACCGTCTCAAAGCTCTCAATATTGTACTCTTCGGACAGGAGACAAGAATGGTATCAAATAATAAATATATGGAAGATACTGGAGGGCCAGGTCCCAAATTTGCACAGCATAATATAACATACTGGAGCTAAAGATACAGAAGAAAATTAATAATAGGTGTCATAGGTACAATAAGAGAGCAGAGTCTTAACAGTAGGAGGGTCAAGGGCTGTTTGCTAAGCTAGGCAAGGGTAGACTAGGCTTGGCTAGTGTTGGCTAGGTTATGCTAGGAAGAAGTAGGCTACGCTGATTTACTCCACCAGTAATTGGCAGTCCGTCTAATTACAACAAGCTACCACAAGCTACACAAGCTTCACATAGCTTCCTGGCAATATGTTAGTAATGAATAAATATGATATATTTACTCATTATAATGTTGGTACTGAATGTACAACACGAAAAAAACAATTTTAATCTGAAAAAGTATCTTCTTATAAAGAAATTAGACGAAATTAAAGAGCGGGTGATGCCAAATGAAGTCAGCGATCCAAGCGTCGGTTAGATTAGGTTAGGTTTGGTTAAGTTAGGTTAGGTTAGATTAGGTTAGGTTAGGTTAGTTTAGGTTAGGTTAGGTCAGCCTAACCTAACATATCATGTTTATTCATTACTAACGTATTGCCAGGAAGCTTTGTGAAGCTTGTGGTAATTAGACAGACCCGTAATTGTGTGGGGGGGGGGGGAGGGGGAGGGGGGAACCTCAATATAAGCCAAATTTGTAGCTTCCTGTTCACTGACACAAAGATTTATTTTCCATCAGGCTTTCAGCACAGCCGCATCAAAAACCCTGGTTATATATTTATTTATATAGGAGAAGGTACACTGGGGGTCAAGAGAAAAAATAGGAATGATGATGATTTTACAATCTTGCCTGAAACGTAGTGGCTTTAGGTATTGTATGTACTACCTCTATCTATAAATCAAACAGAATGTTTGTACTGTAACTCTGCATCTATGTATGTACTTTTCCTAAATAATTTATTACTTTTCCTAAATAATTTATTACTTTTCCTAAATAAATTATTATTATTGTAAAGCCACTAGCACGAATAGCGTTTCGGGCAAAGATCCCGTAACCAGAAACTGGGTACCTTTTGTTGCGCTGTGACTACTCTTATGACATTCCCTAACTCTTATGACATTCCCTAACAATATTGTTAAACTAATAACAATTAGCAGTAGTTAAATATTACCGGAATAATCGAACTGACGTGGCCATGTTGTTGTGGTGGAAGCCGGTCGTTCAGTTCGTATACACCATACGAAGGTTACCGAAGTTAATCTAACCTAAAACCAGAGTCTAAAAATGACTAACCTGAGCTAAGAAATCCTAAGCTATAAATACTTACAACAATACACAGGTTGTTTTTGTTGATTTAGGGGCGATGACATGAGTAAACTGGTTATGTTGTGTTGATTTAGGGGCAACGAACTGGTTATTAGACAATGTTTTGTACATAAACAAACACAAGGTGTAGTTCTTTTAATTATAACAATAATAACGACAAAAAGTTAATAAATAATGTACTTGTTAAGAAAAATCTTAGTTTTCTTTAGGAAAAAAAACTTAGAAGACATCTTGAAAAAGATATGCAGACTGTCTTACATTTTATTCCGTTAGTTACACCAAAAGAACAATTAAAGGTACACTTTTGCCCGCAGTGTGTACATGTGTATACAACATTGATAATTTTGTAACTAGCGTCAAGCATTGTTATTTGCTTAGCTAAACGAACTAGAGGGTTCAGTTACTGAACCGATTATGTGCCTCTGTAATCCTTTACACTACCGCCCACGGGATGGGTATAGGGTGCATAATAAAGAAAAAAATTGAATTGGTGGTGCACGAGCACCTCACTAAGTTTTGTTCGGATTACTCAAGGGTGATACTGGAGGGCGTCACGAGAATAAATATTTGTATAAATTCCAATTTCCATCCGATCTACTTGGGGATAGTTTAGAAATGTTTGCCATGAAATTTACGTTTTCTCTAATAGCCAAAGAGCTTAGTTGTGAGAACGGCATGGCAGTGAATCATCGTGGTAAACAATTGTATTATTGACACGACGAGTATGATCGACGTAGTTTTTATATTTGTTGCCGGTCGATCGGATCCTTATGTGACGTTTTATAATTATGTTCTTCTAGAACATTCTATTGCGAACACATTGATACAAAAATGAAATACGTACATCGAAAAATAATGTCAGGACAGTGACAAGAGTATACACTTTTAAATGTGGCCGCTCGATCGCCAATACGCTAATTTCATTTAGGGAAATTTATTTTTTCATACGCCGTTTCGCGACAATTACTTATATCTGATATAAACGTTGCAAAATAAGTTTAAGATTAAGTAACATATTAAACATTAAAAAGAACGAATACAATAATACCTAAACAGTTTGTAAATACAGTAATAAATTGTGCCAAACATTGCACAATATTATTTACTAAGAAGCGTATGACAACTCCAACGGCATGATTTCAACAGGATTTTTTATAGTTGTCAAAAACTCTGATTTTAATTATCAAGTATTTGTCACAATGTATTTTACATAATTATGAGGCAATTAAATGACCAAATTGTTCTGTATTATAAATGCAAAATGCTAAATTCCTATATATATAACAGTAAAATAATGACCACCTACATTTAAGGATAACTAGGAAATAGTAACTGGAAATTTTTTGAACGAAAATTCAATACCAAATTTCTTAGATGTTTTTCTTTAATATAAAGATCGACAGTAAGGAATCTTTTCATTATGGACAAATTAACAAAAAAAAAACACAATTTTCATTGAGGACCATATGTATTAGAGCATACTTAGTCACTTATATATTAAAAGTATTGTGTTTTTTGAACCATTGGGGTTGTAAAGAAACGGAACGGCCTACCCGAAAGTCGTAACATAAAAAGTTGTATATGTTTGCTAATTTATTTATTTATTTTTTTTT
The DNA here is from genome assembly GCA_020271785.1 of Procambarus virginalis. Lineage (NCBI taxonomy): Eukaryota > Metazoa > Arthropoda > Malacostraca > Decapoda > Cambaridae > Procambarus > Procambarus virginalis. Next base: position 14,065 of record WNGS01095041.1, read on the forward strand.
TGAGATATATACAAGAGTTGTTACATTCTTGTACAGCCACTAGTACGCGTAGCGTTTCGGGCAGGTCCCTGGAATACGATCACCGCCGCGAAGAATCGTTTTTTCATCCAAGTACACATTTTACTGTTGTGTTAAACAGGGCTACAGTTAAGGAATTGCGCCCAGTAAATCCTCCCGGCCAGGATACGAACCCATGATATAGCGCTCGCGGAACGCCAGGCGAGTGTCTTACCACTACACCACGGAGACTGCTTAATAAATGATTATATTAATTGATAAATGATTATTATTAATTTACGACGACTATAGAGGTTTCCCATTAGTTAAATTACTGTAGTCTGACGAAATGCTACTACAAAACCTATATAAATCCTTGGGAAGTCACAATGACCAGCGACATTAAAGCATATAGGGTTAAATAGTAACAGGCAAC
>WNGS01095044.1:0-13531 GCA_020271785.1 Procambarus virginalis
GGTTGTGCAACACTGAGGTCAATATAGGTGTTAGCGAGGGTTGATAGCATGTGTAGTCCCATACTAACTGCTTGCCGTTCTTCCAGGGGTTCACTGTGAGACCATCCGGGCGACCAATAAGAGCATCAGAGTTACGGGCGTTAGGTAACGCGGCTCTCTTTCAGCTGGCCATCAGCTGTGGTGAGGCTCCTCTTGATGATGTCGTTAACTTCACTGTGCCTCGAGTGCCATCCCCCTGTGCTTTGGCAGAGTAGGCTATGGTGGCCGTACCTGTTGGCCACCACCTCGCTGCATATACACCTGTATCTGGTGTGGATTGGGGCAGCAAGGCGGAGGACCACATCAATTCGGAGGGCGTGTGGTGTGAGACGCGTGCCAGTTGCCGACATTGGGTTGCTAACAGGAAATCCCCTGCATGTGAGGCTGCTACTGCTGTGAGGCGAGCAATGTCGTGTTGTGTTGTTGCAGCACCCAGGCACTCTACAGCAACTTGGTCTACAATGGGGCCATCCCAGCTGGATTGCTTGTGGGCTTACGGGGATGGTTGTTGAGGTGATGGGCCTGCACGAGAGGCCCACTCTGTGGCACAGCGTGTAAAATTGGGATCATGTACACCTGCCAGCTGATGTAAGTTGGCAGGTAGAATTTCCTTCACAAGGTCGTCGGATGCGGATGAGTAGGACAGGAAGGCTGGAACAGCGATTTGCGTTGCTGTTCGAACTCCGAGCCCCCAAAGTCTTACGGGAAGAGAGGCCTGTTTCCACTGTAGGTCATCAAGAGAGAGGTTAAGGGCTTTTTCCAGCATTGGTTTCAGTAACCGGTCACTGGTGATGAGGTAGAGTGCATCATGAGCATCAATATCCTCAATCCTCCCATCCATCCTCTTAAGGTCGGCGATTTTCTTATCAAGGACCTCATCGCTGGCTTTCAACCCCAGGGGAGCTCCTAGGAGTGTGCTGTCTTCAAGTTTAGTTCTATGGATATTTGGCAGAAGACCCTCTATTTTCTCTACGATGCCCTGGTTGGAACATATTATTTCACATTTAGAATGGTTCAGGGTGAGGCGTAAAACTGCACCTTGCTCCTGGATTTTTGTGATGTCCTCCAGGAGGGAGTCCTGGGAACCAGCTAGGGACCATCATCCAAGAACCAGATGTTAAGCTCGCTGGACAGGACCTCTGTGACTTGTTTGATAACTAAGCAGAAAAGGAGAGGAGCAAGGGGGTCACCCTGTTGGACGCCTTCTCGCGAGTCAATTTCATGTTCTCCAAAAAGTAGCTTTAGATCCATACTGTAGCATGATTGTACAAAAGGGTAGAGGGAACGGAAATGACTATGAACCGCATGGAGTACAGCATCCCTCTGCACCAAATTGAAGGTATTTTTGAAATCTAGCTTGATAAGGGCCTTTTCGTCTATGATGTTGGCGATGAAGGCTCGAGCTGCATGGGCTGCCGCCTCACACCCTTGTGGAATGCCGAACCCGAGCTGTTTTGGCTTCAGCATGTTGGCCGCTGCATCACTAACTGTTCTTGCAGCAGCCTTTGCGACGAGACGCCGGAGAGAATTGCCCACAGCTATTGGCTTGATCCCTCCATCCTTTTTCTTTAGAGCACAGAGAGATGCTCCAAAAAAGATAGGTCTTATGGTCTCTGGTATGTTGCCAGCTAGACATGTGTTGGTGAATCTGGTTAGTTCCACCAAGAGGTTCTTTGCAATGTCACCCAGTGCAGGGTTGAGCATTTGCTTGATGTGGTTGGGTTTTAGTCCTGTGAACCCACCTGCTGATCCTGTTGGGAAGGACAAGGCTGCTTTATGGACCACAGATTCAGCCACCCAGAGAGGTTCTGCTCCGGTAGCCCCCACTTGTACAATGTCGTCCTCACGCGGAGCCCTGGGTGGGTGTTTCTCCCTTAGGGCTTGAGCTGTTGCGGCATCTCTGTCGGCAATTGAGTCCTCACTGGTGATGACTCTTATTGCGCCAATAGTGTTTCCTTCTTCTATTTTCTTGGTGACTGATGTTCTGATTTTTGATGTCTCGGATACGCCAATGTTGCTCTTCCTGCCGCGGGTGTTTCTCGCGCGAGTGGGAAGACGCACCTGGTTGTCCTCTCTGGGAAAATCATTTATAGCTTTGATGACTGAGGCAGCTAAGCTTTTGTCTCTCCTTGCAGGGGTGGCTAGACATATGTTGCCAAACACTAGGAGGTTGTGCCATGCTTGGGTCGTTCCAGGAGAGTCGTTGACCTTTCTCAGGAGGGTCGATAATTTGGCTGCTGCATGGGGGCGGGCTGCTTTAGGGACGTGTTGCAAGGTTCTGGCTGATGCTGCTTTGATAGCCTCTAATAATTTTTTTGTGGGAATGAAGGTCTGGGAGGTGTTTTGCCTGACGGACGGTGTGGGCTGTTGATTGGTGTTCTCCCTGGGAGGGCGCCCAGAACCAAAACTCCTGGCTCCGTTGTGGTAATGATTGCGCACATTTTCGTCACTCGACCGGATATAGCATACCTTGTCACACGTCTGACATCTGCCTTGTCTGCCCCTGCTTGATATCTCATCTTGGCTTGGAGAAGCCTGGCTGTCTGTTGAGAGCTGCGAAATGAGCGGGCGCTTGGCGGGCATTTCGGTGGTTGGAGGCTGGGGGAATAGTCAGCTGGCCGTGGCACTTACTACTCAGATGAGTGGTAATACATATACCACCTCTATACAAAGTGTGGGTATACACCCGCTACACAATATATGGTTATAATTGGGTGGGTGGGTGGCGTAGACACACATGGGAGCCTCCCAGCATCTATGGGCGGGTGGCATGGTGGCCTCGTGGGTGGGGAGGCGACGTGGCGGGGTGGGGAAGGAGGGGGAGAGCAGGTACTTCCCGGCCTGGGCGCTGGGTGGGGGCGGGGGTCAGGGCGACACTAACACTGGTATAATTCCCCGTATATCACTGCTCAATGATGAATGAATCATACACTTGTAATCTGACTCACTGCACGTGTGATGTACTCACAATATGATAGATATGTTGCGCCAATTATCGCTGACAACGTAACTTGTTCAACAAAACTTTCAAAAAAGAAAAACACAAAACATTATTTGGCACACACGTAACCCGCACCTCTCTCCTGACCACACAACACCCCTCACTCACCCCCACCTCCCCTCACTATGGGAGGCCTGCAGGGTCCATCCTGGCCCCTCACTCCAGCCTCCATGACTCCACACTGCCAACCCACCTGTTTTGATAAGTTTTCACATAGATGGTACACCGTAGGCACTTCCGGCCACTCCCACGTCTGCTTGGTGTATTCACGAAGAATATGGTTGAGTCTTGGTACGGTGAGGCCAAGATGTCTCAGGGTAATGGCTGAGAAGGCAGCAGCTCCTCCGCCACACGTCCGTCCCCTAGGTCTCTCTCTCTCTATATATATATATATATATATATATATATATATATATATATATATATATATATATATATATATATATATATATATATATATGTTGTACCTAGTAGCCAGAACGTCGTACTCGGCCTACTATGCAAGGCCCGATTTGCCTAATAAGCCAAGTTTTCCTGAAATAATATATTTTCTCTAATTTTTTTCTTATGGAATGATAAAGCTACCCATTTCTTTATGTATGAGGTCAATTTTTTTATTGGAGTTAAAATTAACGTAGATATATGACCGAACCTAACCAACCCTACCTAACCTAACCTAACCTATCTTTATATGTTAGGTTCGGTTAGGTAGCCGAAAAAGTTAGGTTAGGTTAGGTTAGGTAGGTTAGGTAGTCGAAAAAACATTAATTCATGAAAACTTGGCTTATTAGGCAAATCGGGCCTTGCATAGTAGGCTGAGAAGTGCGTTCTGGCTACTAGGTACGACATATATATATATTCATATATATATATATATATATATATATATATATATATATATATATATATATATATATATATATATATATATATATATATATATATATATATATATATATATATATATATATATATGTATGTATATTCAACTATAGAACACTTTCCCACCAGGAGACTCGAACCCTAGCCAGCACAGAAGCCTTCCAGCCACTGGCATAACAGTTAACGCCTTAACCCACTTAACCCACTGTGCAGTGGGTTAAGGCGTTACCTGTTATGCCAGTGGCTGGAAGGCTTCTGCGCTGGCTAGGGTTCGAGTCTCCTGGTGGGAAAGTGTTCTATAGTTGAATAACTACTCTTGTGTGTTTAGGCAAGTTGGGCATAAATATATGTATATATATATATATATATATATATATATATATATATATATATATATATATATATATATATATATATATATATATATATATATATATATATATATATATATATTCCTTTTTTGTGAATGTAGTTTTAAATAAAATAAAATGACAAATCAAAAACAATTGGTGGCGGTGGGAATACAATATGTAAGTGTAAGTAATACTGATCACACTGATGTCAACAACTGCAGACCTATATCAATTCTGCCAAACTTGTCAAAAAATATATGAAAAACTAATCTACAAGCAGCTTTTCTCTTATCTAGCTAAACTCAATATACTTAGCTGTTGTCAATATGGATTCAGACCCAAAAAATCACTATCGATGCACTTATTGGTATGATTAACTTGATAAATGCAGCTCTTGATAAAAATGAGTCCCCTGTTGGGTTATTTGTGGATCTACATAAAGCTTTTGACACTCATCCACCAAAACCGTCTTATTAAATTACATCATTATGGAGTCAGAGTTCACTCCCTGCAATATCTTAAGTCTTACCTTACTGACAGGCTCCAGTATGTTTTTGTGAATAACTCAATTTATCCCACCCTACCCATCAACATTGGTGTTCCCCAGGGCAGCATACTTGGACTTCTCCTCTTTCTCATCTACATTAATGACCTTCCAAATGCCTCCCAACATATGAAACCAATTAAATTTGCTGACGACACGACCTTAATTAATTTACTCCAGTCCTGACCCCCTTTCTCGAAATGTCACAGTGATACTGAGCTAAATAAAGTCCATCACTGGCAAACAGCCAACAAACTCACCCTCAATATTGACAAAACTTTCTATATTTTGATGGCAATATATCCTCAAATCAAATAAATCTCAGGATAAACAATACCCAAATTTGTAACAAAGTAAATGGTAAATTCCTTGGCATTCTCGTTGACCACAAGCTGAATTTCCAGGGACACATTCTAAATATATCAAAAAAGGTTTCAAAAACTATTGGCATTCATTCTAAGATCAGATACTATGTATCTCGCCCTACCCTGGTGACTCTCTATTACTCTCTCATCTATCCTTATCTCAACTATGGTATTTGTGCTTGGAGTTCTACTACCCAAATTCATTTATGTCCTCTAATTACTCAACACAAAGCTGTTATTAGGACAATATCTAACTCTGGCCCCAGACTTCACTCGGTACCCTTACTCAAATCTCTGAGTATGTTAGATATTAAATCAAAGCACATCTTCTCATGTGTAATTTATATATATATAAAACGCTGAACTGTAATGTCAATCCAGACCTTAAAAGCTTCCTAGGAGGTTGTAACAGATCCCATGAGCACCACACCAGAAACAAATACCTAATTGATATTCCAAGAGTACGACTTAATCAAACTAGAAATGCTGTTTGTTGTCCAAATTGTATTTTTGCTATTTTTTCTGTCATGTCCCCCCCCCCACCTTTTTCTTATTTAAATATTTTCTCAACACAATTTTTACTTTAATCTCAATTAGTATTAAGGTTTAGTTTTATTTTTTTCTGCCCGAAACGCATTGCGTAACAGTGGCTTTAGGCATTCTATGTACTAGCTCTATCTATAAACCCATCAACGTTTTGCATCTATGTATGTACTTTACCTGAATAAATATTTGTATTTGTATCTGTATTTGTATTTGTACCTCTTGGCCAAGATGCACTAAGACAGCACCAAACCCCTCTCCACCTAAACATAAAACCTGGGATTGCAATGTGTGATAAATGTATGGATTTTGATGATGATGCAAATATTTTATATAGGCTAAAGTACATACATACATACATACATACATAGGATATAAGCAGATTGCAGGATTCATAGGAAAGGCAAGTACAATGCCCAAAACCACTAATACTCATACTGTGGGAAAACTTAACAATTTATAACTAAAACTGAACAAACTGGAGGAATGGCCCAAGAATCTATACACCAGTTGATTGACAGTTGAGACACGGGACCATAGAGCCAATCCTCAACCCCTGGAAACACAACTAGGTGAGTACAAGTTTTGCTTTGAAATTGAGTAATGAAGAATGAGTTTTGATTACCTGTTGCAATTGTATCTTGAGAAAGTCTGTGTTTCTTCTTTATTTTTTTTCAAGGAGTTATCCTCTTGCTCTACATTCTTGCCATTTACTTCACTGATCTTCCTATTTTGATTGCTTCCCTCTATAGCACTGTACAGTATAGATTGACATTTTCCCGAGTGTGAACTGAAAATAAGGAAAACCTGAATAAAATATATCCCCATTAATCCAAAATTGTGTTTCTCTACAGCTGCAGCTACAGATAACACACAACCACTCTACTTGAATTTATGCACATGCTACACACACAATAGTTCAAATCTACAAAAGTGGCAGCAGAGAAGGCCCACTCAATTATAGACCTGTATCATTGACAAGTATAATAGTCAAAATATTGGAAAAAATGACAAAAACTAAATGGGTAGAACACTGGAAGAGAAATGATATAATATCAGACAGACAGAATGGTTTTTGATCTGGAAGATCCTGTGTATCGAATTTACTCAGTTTTTATGATCGAGCCAGAGAGATTTTACTGGAAAGAGATGGTTGGTTCGACTGCATCTATCTGGACCTAAAAAAGTCTTTTGATAGAGCTGCACACAAAAGGTTGTTCCGAAAACTGGAAAATATTGGAGGGGTGACAGGTAAGGTTCTAACATAGATGAAAACTTTTCTGACTGATAGAAAAATGAGGGCAGTAATCAGAGGCAATGTATCGGACTGGAGAAATGTCACAAGTGGAGTACCACAGGGCTCAGATCTTGCACCAGTGATGTTCATTGTCTACATAAACAATCTACCAGATGGAATACAGAATTTTATGAACATGTTTGCTGATGATGCAAGGATAATAGGAAGAATAAGGATCTTAGATGATTGGCATGCCCTTCAAGAAGACCTGGACAAAATAAATATATGGAGCACCACTTGGCAAATGGAGTTTAATGTGAATAAATATCATGTTATGGAATTTGGAATAGGAAAACATAGACCCCACACATACCTATAAATTATGTGAGAAATCCTTAAAGAATTCTGATAAAGAAAGAGATCTAGGGATGGTTCTAGACAAAAAAGTATCACCTGAGGATCACATAAAGAACGTTGTGCGAGGGGCCTATGCTAATCTTTCTAACTTAAGAAATGCTTTTAAATAGATGGCAAAATACTAAAGAAATTGTTCACGACTTTTGTTAGGCCAAAGTTAGAATATGCAGCGGTTGTGTGGTACCCATATCTTAAGAAGCACATCAACAAAATGGAAAGGTGCAAAGACATGCTACTAAGTGGCTCCCAAAACTGAAGGGCAAGAACTATAAGGAGAGGTTAGAGGCATTAAATATGCCAAAACTACAAAACAGAAGAAATTAGAGGTGATATGATCACTACGTACAAAATAGTAACTGGAATTGATAAAATTGACTCGGAAGATTTCCTGAGACCTGGACCTTCAAGAACAACAAGTCATAGATTTAAACTAAGTTCTGATGTCGAAGAATAATAAGAAAATTCACTTTCACAAACACAGTGGTAGACGGTTGGAACAAGTTAGGTGCGAAGGTGGTGGAGGCCAAGACCGTCTGTAGTTTCAAAGCGTTATATGACAAAGAGTCTTGGGAAGACAGGACAACACCACGAGCTTAGCTCTCATTCTGTAACTACGCTTAGGTAATTACACTCACTCCACACATTCTATTGTACTACATAAATGTACAAAAACTTTTTTCTAAATGTTAATCCGGATCTGAAATTCTTCCTGGCCATGTAATAGAACCCCAATAAATAAATATATAAAAATATATTTAAAAATTCTTTGATTTTTACTGTTGATGGTAAATGAAAAATCAATTCTCCGAAATTCATTTTTATTTCTAGTCTGACCCAACACTTGAGCGCGTTTCGTAAAACTTATTACATTTTCAAAGACTTTAGTTTAGACACACACAACTATAACTGAACAGCTTTGGCTCTTTTATACCTGCATTTGGGTGAGGTGATGTAATACAATAGTTTTGGATGAGGTGAAAGCAAACTTTCAACAAAACACAGAACACGAAACAGTGGGTAAAAGCTAACTGGAAGAATAGATCTGTAACTGCAGACGGCCTATTGGCCCATATTTCTTGATGCTTCTATAATGGAGCGGAGTCTTGAAGTGGGTAGAATATAGTTGTGCATTAATTGGCTGTTGATTGCTGGTGTTGACTTCTTGATGTGTAGTGCCTCGCAGATGTCAAGCCGCCTGCTGTCACTGTATCTATCAATGATTTCTGTGTTGTTTGCTAAGATTTCTCTGGTGATAGTTTGATTGTGGGAAGAGATTATATGTTCCTTAATGGAGCCCTGTTGCTTATGCATCGTTAAACGCCTGAAAAGAGATGTTGTTGTCTTGCCTATATACTGAGTTTTTTGAGGCTTACAGTCCCCAAGAGGGCATTTGAAGGCATAGACGTCGTTGGTCTCTTTTAGAGCGTTCTGCTCAGTGTCTGGAGAGTTACTCATGAGTAGGCTGGCCGTTTTCTTGGTTTTATAGTAAATCGTCAGTTGTATCTTCTAATTTTTGTCTGTAGGGATAACGTTTCTATTAACAATATCTTTCAGGACCCTTTCCTCCGTTTTATATGCTGTGGAAAAGAAGTTCCTTTAAAATAGTCTAATATGGGGTATAGGTGTTGTATTAGTTGTCTCTTCAAAGGTTGCATGGTGATTCACTTTCCTTCTTATGATGAAACGCCATGCAACCTCTGAAGAGACAACTAATACAACACCTATACCCCCTATTAGACTATTTTACAGGAACTTCTTTTCCACAGCTCATAAAACGGAGCAAAGGGTCCTGAAAGATTTTGTTAATAGAAATGTTATCCCTACAGACAAAAATCAGAAGATACAACTGACGATTTGCTGTAAAACCAAGAAAACGGCCAGCCTACTCATGAGAAACTCTTCAGACACTGAGCAGAACGCTCTAAAAGAGACCAACGTCGTCTATGCCTTCAAATGCCCTCTTGGGGATTGTAAGCCTCAAAAAGCTCAGTATATAGGCAAGACAACAACATCTCTTTCCAGGCGTTTAACGATGCATAAGCAACAGGGCTCCATTAAGTAACATATAATCTCTTCCCACAACCAAACCATCACCAGAGAAATCTTAGCAAATAACACAGAAATCATGATAGATACAGCGACAGCAGGCGGCTTGACATCTGCGAGGCACTGCATATCAAGAAGTTAACACCAGCAATCAACAGCCAATTAATGCACAACTATATTCTACCCATTTCAAGACTCCGCTCCAATATAAAAGCATCAAGAAATATGGGCCATTAGGCCGTCTGCAGTTACTGATCTATTCTTCCCTTTAGCTTATTCCCATTGTTTCGTGTTCTGTGTTTTGTTGAAAGTTTGTTTTCACCTCATCCAAAACTATTGTATTACATCACCTCACACACACACACACACACACACACATATATATATATATATATATATATATATATATATATATATATATATATCCGTGTAAATAAAAGTAAACTATTGTATTACATCACCTCACCCAAATGCAGATATAAAAGAGCCAAAGCTCTTCAGTTATAGTTGTGTGTGTGTAAACTAAAGTCTTTGAAATGTAATAAGTTTTACGAAACGCACTCAAGTGTCGCATCAGACTAGAAATAAAAATGAATTTTGGAGAATTGATTTTTCATTTACCATCAACAGTAAAAAAAACATAAGGAAGATCGAGAAAATTCGTGTTAGAATTATTAATCTTACTTTTTCGGTCATATTTAATAATATATATATATATATATATATATATATATATATATATATATATATATATATATATATATATATATATATATATATATATATATATATATATATATATGTCGTACCTAGTAGCCAGAACGCACTTCTCAGCCTACTATGCAGGCCCGATTTGCCTAATAAGCCAAGTTTCATGAATTAATATATTTTCTCTCAATTTTTTCTTATGAAATGATAAAGCTACCCATTTCATTATGTATGAGGTCAATTTTTTTTATTAGAGTTAAAATTAATGTAGTTAAATGACCGAACCTAACCAACCCTACCTAACCTAACCTAACCTATCTTTATAGGTTAGGTAGCCGAAAAGCTAGGTTAGGTAGCCGAGAAAGTTAGGTTAGGTTAGGTTAAGTAGGTTAGGTAGTCGAAAAACAATTAATTCATGAAAACTTGGCTTATTAGGCAAATCGGGCCCTGCATAGTAGGCTGAGAAGTGCGTTCTGGCTACTAGGTACGACATATATATATATATATATATATATATATATATATATATATATATATATATATATATATATATATATATATATATATATATATATATATATATATATATATATATATATGCAGAATAACCACATGTGAAAAATAGAAAATGCTTAACGCGTTTTCGGCTAATTCGCCTTCATCAGAGCAAAGTACTTCTACTTTGCAAAGTACTATTCTACTTTGCTCTGATGAAGGCGAATTAGCCGAAAACGCGTTAAGCATTTTCTATTTTTCACATGTGGTTATTCTGCATACTTGGATCAGTGTTTTTGTGATCATTGTTGCATATATATATATATATATATATATATATATATATATATATATATATATATATATATATATATATGCGGAAAATCCACAGAGAAAAATGAAAGGAGGTAACGTTTCGACTTGTTAAAGCCTTTGTCAAACCAGACTGACAAGAGGAGAATGTTGTTGTTATAGATTCAGCTACTCGGAACAAGTTCCAAGTAGCACGGGCTATGGTGAGCCCGTAACTTACCTGGCACAGGAGCGGGGCAAGAAGCACGGGCTATGGTTAGCCTCGTGAACAGGAGATGTCTCCCGTCAAGAGGAGAAGGGAAGGGGGAGGATATATAGGCCGACACCTGACCAACCCAACCCTAGGGAAAGAATTAACCAGAGACAGGTAAAGCTTAGCTTGGAATGGTCAAAGAGGATTAAGCGGTCAGAGAAAAAGGATGAAAGAATAAAGAAAAGCCTCATGAACATGCAATAAATGAATATATAAATATAAAATTATAATGAGACATTGTAAGCCTCTCTAACAGTTAGAGTTTTTTCTTAAACTGTTGTGCAATATTATAACTTAAAAATGGATCAAGTTTGTACATTCCAGTACTAACATTAAGAAGATTTGGACACTGATGATTAGAGCAGACTCAATCAAATTCCATTCAACGAAATCCCCATAATTGGTAATGCTTTTTGCACCATTCCAGTTAATATTGTGATCGCATAAATTCGTATGTAGATACAATGCATTAGACGTTTGGGCAGTTCTAATACTATAAGCATGTTGTGACAACCGCAATTGTAAGGACTTTCCTGTTTGTCCAAGGTACACAGAATCACAATCATTGCAGGGAATTGAATACACGCAACCTGCTGTATCAGGGGAGTTTTTTATTAAATTGGATTTGATCGTACTATTAGTGAACACCAAATTTATATTAAGTTTCTTAAAAATCAAAGACAATTTTTCAAGTCCACTCGCATAAGGTACAACCAATGAGTTAATAATTTCTGGTTTCGCCTTAGGGATGTGATTATAAAACGTACGCTTGGCTTGTTCAAACGAGAAATCCAAAAACCTCTTAGGATATTGTAAACTCTTCCCGATTTCATATATTATAGCAATCTCTTCATCAAAAAACTCAGGCCTGCATACCCTCAAAGCTCGTAGAAACATTCCTGAAAATACTGCCTGTTTAACTTTACTATGATGATTCGAATAAAAATGAACATACGACCCCACGTTGGTAGGTTTCCGATACACATTAAATTTGAACTTTCTAGTGACTCTATGAATCATAATGTGCAAAAACGGAAGCATACCATTCACCTCAGTCTCACAAGTGAATTTTATTGAAGGTACCAAAGAATTGAGTTCATTAAGAAAAACAATATGGTCTTTGTCACACGGCCATAAACACAAAATATCATCAACATACCTAAACCAAACTACATTAGCCGGGATAATACTGGATAAGATTTTTGTTTCGAAGAATTCCATATAGAAATTACTTAAAACGGGGGAAAGAGGATTGCCCATCGCCATTCCAAATGTTTGTTTGAAAAATTTTCCATTAAAACTAAAATAATTGTCTTTTATACACAATTTGGTAAGTTCTAATACTTTATTGGTCTGCAAGCTCAAATTATATTTAGGCAGTTCCTCACGTAGAAATTCTAACAGGTCATCAACGGGTACTTTAGTGAATAAAGAGGTCACTTCGAAACTTATTAGTTTAAAATCAAAATTTAAATTCAGTGTGGATAGCTTATTAACTAAGTCCACATTGTTTGTCAAGTGTGAGTTGGAAATAGTACCAACTATAGGGGACAAAACCTTGACTAACCACTTAGAAAGTTTATAAGCCGCCGAACCAATTGAACTAATAATCGGCCTTGCCGGATTATTTGGCTTTTGAGTTTTTATAAGACCATACATGTAAGAAAGAGAGGGGGATCGACTTGTTAGCCTAGATATCAACTCTTTATCACCTTTACACACAGTTTTAAGAGATTTGTTAAAATGTGCAATCACTTTTTCAGTAGGATCTCTGTAATCAATAGATAAGTATCCCTGTCTTCCAGGAGTAACTCCATTTTTCGGACATAGTCATCTTTATTCATAATAACTACTGCATTTGACTTATCAGCCTTGGTAATATGTAATGAACTATCTAACTAATGAACTAACTAACTAATGAACATTATTTTAGTTTTAATGGAAAATTTTTCAAACAAACATTTGGAATAGCGATGGGCAATCCTCTTTCCCCCGTTTTAAGTAATTGTATATGGAATTCTTCGAAACGAAACAAAATCTTATCCAGTATTATCCCGGCTAATGTAGTTTGGTTTAGGTATGTTGATGATATTTTGTGTTTATGGCCGTGTGGAAATGACCATATGTTTTTCTTAATGAACTCAATTCTTTGGTACCTTCCATAAAATTCACTTGTGAGACTGAGGGAATGGTATGCTTCCGTTTTGGACATTATGATTCATAGAGTCACTAGAAAGTTCAAATTTTAATGTGTATAGGAAACCTACCAACGTGGGGTCGTATGTCATTTTATTCGAATCATCATAGTAAAGTTAAACAGGCAGTATTTTCAGGAA
>WNGS01095046.1:0-18058 GCA_020271785.1 Procambarus virginalis
GCATGAACGCGCAAGCAACGCGAGCTTAGTTAATAAGCGCCAAGACTGACCAATCCTTATAGACGATCATTGGTGCGGTGCGGTGGTCACGGTACCGTGTACGTTTAGGGGTGATCCTGGACGGCATGGGTTCGAATCCTGGCCGGGTCAAATTTTTAAGAGTTCTTAGTGATATATATATATATATATGCGAACAAGCCTGAATGGTCCCCAGGACTATATGCGAATGAAACTCACACCCCAGAAGTGACTCGAACCCATACTCCCAGGAGCAACGCAACTGGTATGTACAGGGACGCCTTAAACCACTTGACCATCACGACCAGTCGTGATGGTCAAGTGGTTTAAGGCGTCCCTGTACATACCAGTTGCGTTGCTCCAGGAGTATGGGTTCGAGTCACTTCTGGGGTGTGAGTTTTCATTCATATATATATATATATATATATATATATATATATATATATATATATATATATATATATATATATATATATATATATATATATATATATATATATATATATATAATATCTATAAATCTTTATAATCTATATAATATATATATAGTGGTATGTGTGTTGTTTATCTAACTTTATTTGAAAATGTCATTACACAAAAAAAGTTACAATATTGATTACATTCAGGGTACAAGGCTGCTTGTCACAAGTTGAAAAGCTCCTCCAGCTCCTCAGATGGTGGGCAGGAACCATGGATGCAGTGAGCATTACCTCTCTGGATTGCCACACTAAGGCGCTGAAAAAGAAAACTGGCAGCTCTTGGGTCTCTAGTTGTTTCGATTAGCTTAGACCCCAACTCCTTCAAAATGCTAGCAGCACTTTTACCCCAGGCACCAAGTGTCTCTGAGGCAATGGGGACAAAATTGTAGTGGTGCTCAAGGTCTCTGTATTTACGTGACTTGGCCGCTTCCCGGTGATTGGCAGCTCCTCCTGCTTGAGTAGCACTGAAGTCAACATAGGTATTGGCTAAAGTTGAAACGCAAGTGTAGTCCCACACCAACTGTCTACCATTCTTCCAGGGGTTCACCGTGATTCCATCTGGGGGGGACCGATAGGCTCATCAGAGTTGCGGGACATTAGGTAGCGGGGCTCTCTCTCTGCTGGACAACCGGCTGTGGTAAGGCTTCTCTTAATAATGTCATTGACCTCGCCGTGTCTTGCATGCCATCCTCCTGTCCTTTGGCAGAGAAGGCCATGCCGTCCGTACCTGTCGGCCTCTGCCTCGCTGCAAATACACCTGTATTCGGTGTGGATTGGGGCAGCGAGTCGGAGAGCCACGGCAATTCGGAGGGCCTGCGGTGTGAGACGGGTGCCGGTTGCTGACAATGGGGTTGCTAATAGGAAATCACCTGCATGGGGAGCTGCTACAGCCCTAAGTCGGGCAGTGTCATGTGGTGTTGTCGCAGCTTCTAGCAAAGTCGCAGCTTCTTGGTCGGCAATGGGGCGATCCCAGCTGGATTGCTTATGGGCTTCAGAAGGCAGTGGTTGGGGTGCTGGTCCTGCGAGAGAGACCCATTTGGTTGTGCAGTCTGTGAAGCTGGGATCATGTACCCCTGCCTGTTGAACTAGGTGCTCAGGTAGGATTTCCTTCACCAAGTTGTCAGACCCCACTGAAGAGGGCAGGAACGCTGGTACAGCAATTTGTGTTGCTGTGCGCACGCCAAGGCCCCCGAGTCTGACAGGAAGGGAGGCCTGTTTCCACTGCGAGTTGCTGAGGGAAAGATTGAGGGCTTTTTCTAGTGTTGATTTCAGCAAGCTGTCGTACTCTTCTAATTTAATATTGTTGAAAGATATATATTAATATAATATATAATATATATATATATATATATCTAAATAGATGATATATATATATATATATATATATATATATATAGATATATATATAGATATATAATATATATATATATATATATATATATATATATATATATATATATATATATATATATATATATATATATATATATATATATATATATATATATATATGGCTCTAGGGCTCTAGTTCAAGCCCTAGAAGCAACCCATATCCAAGCCCATCAACGCTTGGTCCTAGTACCACTGCAGCAAGGTTAGCAAAAAGAGACATCATGTCTACTGCAGGAAAAGTGAAAACTACCCTCGCTGTGGGAAAATCCTAGCAGGCAATTATTTATTTTGATTCTATTTTTTCCTTGAATATTGTATTATTATGGTGCTTAGTGGACTGTATATTCTGATTCAGCCTGCCAGAATCTTATCTGCACATAGTTGGAGGGACAATTGTAGCTTATACCACTATAAGTAGATGTAGGATAAACTACAAATTGTTTGCTTTTTGCTAAATATAAATTATTCCAAACATGGTGGTCTACTCTACTAATATTAATATTACAACAATTATCTTCTGTATTAATGAAATGTAAAGCCTTAGCTGAGTGGTTGATATGGCCTAATTAGGCAGGCTATGTTTCCTCCACCAGCTTAGGGTGTGGTACATGTGCCTCAGTGCCACGTAATGGCAGCTAGATCAGTGGCACTACTGTACAGTCCAGGTAGCAATAAACTTCACTGTTTGTGGGGACCAGCTCAGCCTTTTCAGTTACTCCAAATCACATATTACCTGTAAAAAGTTAAGGCTGTAAGAACTGCTCATTAACATATAAATTACAGGTGTGACATGAAATATTTAATGTGTGTGTAGTTGAATAAACACTGTGTTTGTGATTTTTGTCTGCTAATAACCGGCCCCCCTATCTTATATTTATAGTGATCACTAATAATAAAAGATATTAGGAAGACGGGTACTTAGCTCTTCTCTTTGCTGTAAGGGTCAAAAAGCAGTTACTCGGTTGGTTGACACATAATTTGGGAGTCTATGACGAGTTGTGCTTGCTAATGGAGCCCATGCTGTTTCGTGAGGTCTGTTTACAAGTTCTGTGTGTACGTGACTAGCGCTCAGCTGTCGTGTGGCGTCCAGTAATTTTTACTGGTTCTATTTATGTCTTAAGGAATAGGGAGTGAAGCTATATTCTGGTGTATTTGATTATATTCAGTCCTAGTGAATAATATTTTATTAAGTATAGACACCAGACTGAAGTTTTAAAAGAAATGAGATTTAAATTAATATTTACATTTTGTGTGATAACGTCACGATGTAACGCCGGGAGAGTGCACCCATGACTCACCATGGGAACGTCCTGGTAAGACCAGTCTGTGCCTCAGGTTCAGCAAGAGTTAATCGAAATATCATCTGGCTCCACCCTAGTCAGCTTGTTCCCTGTTTATGAAAAATCCTGATAGTCTTAGCAAATATTAATGATACTTCTAATTGCTTTTTGGTACGTCATAGGGCAGCTGACGCCCTGATGTGCTGACCCGAAGTTGGTTGAGTCAGCTGGGAACAGGTCCACACCAGACGTTCCCACAACAGTCTAGAACGCCCCCCTTCTCATTCATTTGTATATATACCCCTGTGTTATAGTTAGAGGGAGAGACAGTGCTGGAGGGTCGGAGAGTGTGTGAGGCGGCAGGTCATCTGGCAAGCCCCAGGAGACAGAGTGAATCCGGCTGACTGAGAGGCAGAGAGTGGTCTTAAGGTAATATAAGTGATCTTTGATACATTTCCATGTCTGGATCCCGTAACAATTGCCAGTGTTAAAGTAGTGAATTACATAATTTGTTCTTAATAAACTCATGTTAAACTTCCCATCTGTATCAATTGTTGAATCCCCGTAGCTTCTAATAACCGTCCCATAAATATTGACAGTTAAAGAAAGAGTACTCTCTCCAAGTCAAGCAATGTTTCTTGCCTCGTTGCTTGATATAGTCAATGGTTAAGGCAGATGGTGGCAGCGTCATTTAATCCTGTGTAGCATCTCCTTGGTGGAAGGGTACCTTTTGCTTCCGGTGCTATATGGCAGGGTTATATTAATATGTTTATATTTTTAATTTATATATTTGGTGGTGTTACAATGGTGGTTTTACAACGAAATCACCCATTCTTTAAATTCTGAAAGGGTAACATGTTAAAGTGTGTCGGATTTCCGACACTCGCAGCTGTTACAGGCCATTAAACCGGACAGATCAATAAATTCGAGGCTCTGTGTAAACAAACTCCAGCTAATCATGCAACCTGTCCTCTTAAAAAGAACGTCGCATTTGGCCGTTTGTCCGTATGGCTGAATTTGGACGTAATTTGAAAATGAAAAAATATGAAAATAAATTTAGGATTTTTTTTTCAACAACAGTAAGTTAAGGGTCCTCTGATAGGTTAGGTGGGCAGGAAATTCTCATAAAGTTTCAAAACGTTATGAAAAACGTTAATTTAAAGTGTCCTCTCATAACCTCTGCGCGTACGCCGGACGACTCAAATAGAAAACGGAACAGAACGTCACTTTTGTGAGTCGATTTCATTTCAAATTACGTTGAAATTTGGACATATCGCGCATACGAGCCAAAAGTGACGTTCTTTTTAAGAGGACGGGTTGAATCATGTTAAACTGGAGGCCTATCATAAGGTTGCCAAGAAAAAAAATTGACCAAGCAAGAAGCCAAATAGAAAAATATGTGGCTGTTCTTACTGACACTACAATAATTGATGCAACCCTAGAGGCTATCATACAAGATCAGGCAGATTATGAAGATACCATTCAAATCAAGTTACAGCACATTGTCAATGTAATAACTCATTGCAAGGCAACAACAAACATTACAACCACAGCTTCCCATAACCAGTCACAACCAGAAGTCAAACTACAATCAGTTAGTTTACCAACTTTCTCTGGAACAGAGTACGAAAGTTGTTTAAGGTCGCAGGTGATGCGACCTTAAAAAAAATAAGGTCCCAGGTGATGCGCTGATAGACATCTTGAAATGATGTCTATGTGAGTGCATCACATAGATCTGAGATCTTGAAATTGTACCATGATATAATCCAACAATAACTTGATAACAAATTTATCGAGGTTGTAACAAATAATTATCCTAAGGATGGACACAAACTGCCGCACCACCCGGTACTGAAAAATTCAGCTACTACCACAATAAGGATAGTATTTACCTGCAGTGCCAAGACTAAGCAAAATAGTGTTTCATTGAATGACTGCCTTCAAACTGGCCCTAGCCTGACAAAAAGGCTATACGACGTGCTGGTAAAGTTCCATATCGGGACATATACATACACGACCGACATCAATAAGGCGTTCCTTAGGGTTGGTCTCCAAGAAGAAGACCGTAACTACACCAAGTTCCTATGGATCAAGGATCATAATGATCCAAACAGTGAATTAATCACCTACAGGTTTGTGCCAGTTTTGTTTGATGCTACTTCTTCATTGTTTCTGCTTCAAGCTACCTTAGATACACACGTGAAGAATTCTAATATCCCACATAAAACTGAAATTAGCAACAACCTGTATGTGGAAAATTTCCAAAGAACAACTAGCCATGTAAGTAATCTGCTGAACATATAACACGAGACCAATCAAGAATTATTGGAATCAAATATGCCTCTCCAGTCATGGGTNGGTGATGCGACCTTAAAAAAAAATAAGGTCCCAGGTGATGCACTGATAGACATCTTGAAATGATGTCTATGTGAGTGCATCACATAGATCTGAGATCTTGAAATTGTACCATGATATAATTCAACAATAACTCGATAACAAATTTATCGAGGTTGTAACAAATAATTATCCTAAGGATGGACACAACCTGCCGCACCACCCGGTACTGAAAAATTCAGCGACTACCACAATAAGGATAGTATTACCTGCAGTGCTAAGACTAAGCAAAATAGTGTTTCATTGAATGACTGCCTTCAAACTGGCCCTAGCCTGACAAAAAGGCTATACGACGTGCTGGTAAAGTTCCATATCGGGACATATACATACACGGCCGACATCAATAAAGCATTCCTTAGGGTAGGTCTCCAAGAAGAAGACCATAACTACACCAAGTTCCTATGGATCAAGGATCATAATGATCCAAACAGTGAATTAATCACCTACAGGTTTGTGCCAGTTTTGTTTGATGCAACTTCTTCGTTGTTTCTGCTTCAAGCTACCTTAGATACACACGTGAAGAATTCTAATAGCCCACATAAAACTGAAATTAGCAACAACCTGTATGTGGAAAATTTCCAAAGAACAACTAGCGGTGAAAGTAATCTGCTGAACATATAACACGAGACCAATCAAGAATTATTGGAATCAAATATGCCTCTCCAGTCGTGGGTCTCCAACAATACCAAATTAAATCAATTGATCAAAACAGAATTTCCAGACAACAAGGTACCCCAGAAGACAAAGGTATTAGGCATTGAATGGGATACAACTGCAGATCAGTTAACAATAAAATCAGTGGAACCAGATACCACCAATGTAACAATGAGAAAACTACCATCACAAGTCAGCAAACCCTTGGACCCATTGGGACTATCAAATTAAAAAGTAATTAAGCTACATGTGTTCTGTGATGTCTCACGAAAGGCCTATGTCACAGTAGCTTACCTGGTATCAAATGGGCAAGCCAATTTGCTCGCATCAAAGGCCAGGGTGGCACTGTTAAAGAAACGACCATTGCCTCAACTGGAGTTAACAGCCCTACTGTTAGGAGTAAGATTGGCTCATTATCTGATCAAGGCCTTAAGCAACATCCACTTTGAAGAAACAGTGGTGTAGTCATATAACGAGGCAGTGCTACAGTGGGTGAGAAACAATAAAAGTAAAAATCCTTACGTGAGTAACCGTGTTAAGGAAATACGAGAGTTATCAGCAGGGTACAAACTGAGATATGTATCCACCAAGGTGAATCCTGCTGACTATCTATTTCAAGGCCTGACTTTATGGCAATTAACCAAAACAGAGATGTGGTTCAATGGAACTCAGTGGCTAGTCAGCGACCAGTGGCCTGAACAAAAGCCACATGTCATTATGACCAATGTTACTGTTCCCACTGAGAATCCAGAACCACCTCGGACTTTGGCAATTGGTCCAAATCGGTACTCTGAACAGAATAAACTAAACGGAGTCACTCAAGTGGTGTTTGATTTTCTTAAGAAAATAGAAATCAAGCATCAATTCCCTAGTCCCTTAAGGTACTGGGTTAAAAGAGCCTAAACAGATACATTCGGGATGGAATTTGACAACGTCCCTAAGAAACTTGAGAATGATCTGGGTCTCTGGATAGACACAAACAATTATAACTTAATAAAGTGAGGAGGACGCTTGCAGCATATGGTCATAGATCTGGAAGCAAAAAATCTAATATTGCTTCCTCGTCACCACATAATAAGTAAGCTAATTGTGTTACATAAACACAAACACAACACTCTGCATGGAGAGGTATTAGATACCCTCACACACTTAGGACAACAGTATTGGCTACCCCAAGGTTGGCTGACAGTAAAATCTATAATTAAATCCTGTGTAATATGCCGGAGATACGATGCCAGAGTGTGTCCTTATCCGGGCCCTCCTCCACTTCGAAAGGAACGAGTTGTACATATTCGTCCCTTTGAGACCACAGGAGTAGATTTCACAGGAGCACTAACACTAACAGGCACCAAGGACAAAATCCCACATGAAGGCATATATCTGCCTATTCACCTGTGCCACAACAAGGGGGAGTATATCTAGAAGTGACTCCCGATATGAGTGCCGAGGCATTCTTATAGGCTTTCCGCAGGTTGGCTTCACATAGATCCTGTCCGTTAATGTTCTCAGAAAATAGGTCCAACTTATTGGCAGGGGAAGCATGTTTGAGGGAAATCTTGAATCACCCAATGCTATGCACTGCCCTAAATCAACGGCAGTGCCACTGGAAATTCATAACTCCAAGAGCACCATGGCAAGGAGATTTCTATGAATGCATGGTTGGTAAGGTGAAACGTTCTTTTCGAAAAACCCTACACCACCAAAAGATTGACCTGAAGGAGCTCCAAACCGTTGTCACAGAAATAGAAGCTCGAGTTAACAACTGACCACCTTCCTACCTCTCTGGTGATGTTTCACAACGTGAACTGTTAAGTCCAGCTCATTTGATGTAGGGGGGACCTCCAAGACCTCTAGTGTCCCTTATGAATGAGGAACCAGAAGATCCTTCATATGTCTGAGAGAGTGACTTGGTTCAACGTTTCAAACATCTCTCACGAGTGATAAGTCGGTGGAATGAAGTATGGACCCCGAGAATACCTTAATGCTCTGAGGGATTATCACTACAGGGCAAACTACTCCTACAACAGAATTAACTTGAACCCTGGTGACATAGTTCTGGTGGACAGCGATGGGCCACCCTCAGAGTGGCCAATAGGCCAAATAGTCTCTGTTCATCCAGACCCTAAGGGCATCTTGAGAATAGTGAAAGTAAAATGCCAAGGCACCACTACTTTCAAAACATTAGAGAAATTAGTTCCTTTAGAACTGGCAGGGAAAGAGACGCTCAACGACTTCCCTCACCCACAGCACCAGTACGATACATATGTCTAGAAAGTACCGCTGTACGACAGTGCAAGCTCAAATAAATGCAACTCTATAATTCTGAGGGAGAGGAATAAAGTGCTTGCAGTCCTTACTGGGACTTCGACCCATATTTCGAGTATATGCGAGTTGGGGTCCTGGAGGACGTGTTGCCGGCGTCTGTGATGCCGCCAGGTCACTGGACGGAGATTGCCGAGTTACAGCTGTCTGACGGGCCAGAGTACTTTGGTGGTGGGCAGGTTCCCTTCCTGTTGAGCCGTGTGGCGACTACTCGCCTCGTGGGTACTACTATTTGGGTCCCCTGCTTGCGGGTGTTTGTTGCCCCGGTTCCGGATGTTATGGAGTCCCCGGTGGGTGGACGGGACCCTTGGCGGTGGGTGCTCTGGGAAGCATTCAATGTACGGTTCCCGTGGGCCCGGTTCCCGGGCAAGTATGTACCCTGATCTACTGTGTATTTGCTCTGTGAAATGCTGTGTGCCTCTCTGGCTGCTTGTTTTCCCTGTTTTATTTTGTGCTTGTGCCTCTCCCTTTGTGCGTTTCCTTGCCGTGTGGCGTCTTAGTTTCTAGTGCTTGGCGTCTCTCGTTTCGCCTTTCCTGGCTTCGCGTTTCACCCTTACCGGGTACGCCGGGGCGCATCTGATCCCACGATCGTCGTCGCCCCTAACTCAACAACAACAACAACATGTATATATTAAGGCAAAGCTCAACGCCTCAAAGCCTTATTGATTCTCTCTCCACAGAGCATTCTCTCTCTCAAATCATATACACTGATGGATCCCTCCACCGCCCCACAGGTGCAGCTGGAAGTGCAGTTGTCCTGACAATGGGTGACGGCTTATATTTTGAGTGGGGAGTCCGTATAAACAACTGGGCCTCTACCCTTCAGACCGAACTATTCGCCTTGCTCCTTGCACTGAAATGTGTACAAGTCTCCAAACTTGATACATTAATTGTAAGTGACTCTTTATCATCCTTAAATGCTCTCAACGTTTTAAGACATAACTGTAACATGCTCGTGTTCGAAGCTAGACACAAATACAGCAAACTTAATAATGATGGTAACAGAGTCCATTTCATTTGGTCTCCATCTCATGTTGGCCTCCGAATGCATGATAAGAGTTGATGAGTTAGCCAAAGAATCTGCCTTTAAAGGAGACGTTTAGTTTAACCTTGGATTGTCAATGAGCAATCTGAGAGCAGCAGTACACCAAGAACTTCAACAAAATCTTGTAGATCTGAGGCAAAGTGAAATTGACACCAGTAATTCCATCTATCATCGTACTATCATGCAAGAGGAGCCACACATCTATGTTTCATCCAATAAAATCAGCAGACTTCTAGATGTTACTACTGCTCGGCTTAGACTCGGTTACAAATATCTCTGGGAATTCTCATTATCTGCTGATGTAGACCTGACCAAATGTAAACTTTGTCAACAAAATTATTCGCACACCCTCCGTCACTATGTGATGGAGTGCGAAAAGATACGTGAATTCAGAGACAATTCTATAACCAATGTTCCAGCAATGTGTAAATATTTAATTCAAAATGATCTGCTACCAGAAATTTTAGCCAAACATCCTCAGTTTGCTAACTGTAGGTAGTAGCTAAGAGTGATTGTTACCTATCCACCGCTGCCCACTGGATGGGGGGGGGGGCGGTGTGCAGGACAAACATATCAATTTCGTCTGCCCGAAACGCTGGCGTACTAGTGGCTTTACAAGAATGTAATTACTATGCTATGTATCCTCACAATCCCAATGTACCTAATTGTATATATATATATATATATATATATATATATATATATATATATATATATATATATATATATATATATATATATATATATATATATATATATAAATAAATAAATTGTGACACTAGCTCTCCACATATGTCAGTTGCTTAATTTAGAAACTGTACGTGTGGTCGATCTCGAACCCATTGTTGATGTGATGACTTATACTGAATTTTGTAACTAGCTCATCAAGATTGTAACTTGCTTAGCTAAATGAATTGTGGGGTTCAGTCCCTGAGCCCATTATGTGCCTCTGTAACCCTTTCCACTACCGCCCACAAGATGGGTATGGGGTGCATAATAAATGAACTAAACTAACTAAAATACACATATATAATAAAAACAAGTGAAGTAATAAATAGGTTACTGTATTGAGACCATAAGAGCAAAATAATAATACAAATAGTTCCAAATGAGGTAATGAACAATAAACAAAATAGTGGGTTAAGGAAGAGAAAAAAATTAAAAACAATAACCAAAAGGATAAAATTAAAAACCTTTTGAAAAGAAAGGCAGAGCTATAGCACACTTTGGTTATTAGATGAAACTATTAATCTGTATTAATCTTTGTTAAATTACTAATCAAGCTGTCAATGCAATCAATCAGATCTACCAATGTGCTTTATTATACCTACTAATCTCTCGCGTCTCATTTTTTTCCCATGCAATGTACCTGTTATCACTTTATAAATTTTGCTAGAATTCACCTACTTAAAATTATATGTTAGATTAATGACCTGCCTGAAACGCTGCGCATACTAGTGGCTTTATAAAAACGGTAACACCATGCTATCTTTCCTCACAAACCCAATGTACCTTCTTGTATATAAATACATAAATAAAAATAAATAAATAATTTATAATCTGATTATTCGGCTGTTATCCCAGTCATCGAGAAAAGACCTGAGGTGAGCCTCAGTGGTTATTTCATAAGTTTTCCCAGCGTCAGTCTTCTTAGCTTGAATTTTACCATCTCGCACAAAACAATGTTTAATTGATCCAATGGAATTTTTACGGATTCCACGCAGTTTAAAGAAGAGACTTTGTCTGATCCTGGTCTGACATTCATTCACATTAACAGAGGTTTGACTAGAGACTATACCTTTGATAAGGTCTGACTTGCAGGAGCAGCTATCTAATTTCACACGAATTTTTCTGTTATTTTCACCAGATGATTTGGTACCCATTCTATAAACTGATTTGATGTTTCTTGCATGAATTGAATACTTCATCTGTTATATTCAAATTCCCCGCCAGTTGGAACATAACCAATCACAGGCGAGTAGGCCTCTGACGTCATGCCAGATTCTCAGCCACCAGCCATGCTTGCGGTAGTCAGTCAGCTCCACAGACCCACAGTAGTGAGGACCTCGGCTGGCCAGATATATATCTTGTTGCCTTAGCCAATAAATCAACGAACCAACATCTGTGTCTACATTCAACCCCCACACAAGGCAAAGAATACTGGTAGCAGCAGTGGGATCTAGAAATTTTTTTTCTGGAAATTCAAGATAACCCAGCATCGCCTTGTGCACCGAAGCCACGCCGCCACCGCCACCGCCACCTCCATATAGCCGCCATCCTGCCACCCACGCATCAACTATTGTGCCAGACCGGGGTCCTGCCATCAACCACTACTCCAGACCAACGTATCAGAAGTAAGGGTCAATAATTTCCTGTTTGAACGCTAATTCAACAGTGAGAAGGGAAGATTCCCGCGCCAGCTATTTTTGAATCGCGCGCCACGTGGAGCCACCTGCAGCACATCACCTACCACCACCACCACCTACCACCACCTCAAGCTTTGTGAGTGTTCCAGCTCTTGCATCGTCGTCAGCCATCGTCGCAAGCGTCAATTGATAATTGTGGGGTGTTCTACAAGTTCTTCAAAGGAAATTCGTGAATAAAAAAAAAAGACTACGATTGTTTGTTTATACTGACGCCACGTGCCACATCGACGCCACGCTGCCACATCGACACCTCATCACCTCGCCACCATCACCACCACAGCTCCTGCTACATCATCGCTGTGAACTTCTCCAGAGATAGGTGTTCTCCACCACTATCGTCGCAATATCGTCGTCTCAGAATTTACCTTCGTGCTCCCAACTTCGTGCTACTGTGGGGTCCCCCAGCTTCGCGCAACTGCCGTTCGGAGCGCTGCGGTCGAACCAGATGTAAACACACCTCACATGTGCCCCTTCAGATCTTCACGACGTTCCTCCAATTTTGGCTACTGGTGATTCTCATGAATTGCAACCCTGAGATAAGTAATAATTAGTTGAGAACAACGTGCCAAGTTCTAAAAAGTGACTTACATAATAATATCCATAATATCCTGTGAATTAACCATTCAGTGACTGGTTAAATATTGGAACTGGTCCAGTACTCCATGCCCACAGTTTTCTTGTGTGATTTCAACATTCCTGCTTCTCACAGTCATTGATTTGAATATTAAGTGTTCTACTAGTGTTATTGGTGAATTCAAATTCCAGAGAAGTAAGAAATAATTGTTTCTAGTAGTATATTTTGCATAATAGAAATTTATTTTTGAGATTTCCATAGACAATTGAACATAGAAAAATTCTGATATTTCTCCAGACCTAACTTTGAAATTAATCCTTTACGCATTTTATTTTACACTTTTATCATAGCATGTTACCCATGTGCCTGTGTGCAATTTGTTTTTGCTAAATCCATTTTTCATGCATTGCCACTTGTTGTGTTGAATCTTTTTAATGAAATTTTGCAATTGCATTTTCCAGTTTTTATTCTAAATTGTTGTGCTTAGTCTGGTTTAATTAATTTACATACATCTAATTCCAGTCATTTTTAATGAAAGATTGCTAAAATTAATTCACAATTTGCTTGTTCTTAATTATTTTCTTGCCTAGCCCAATTTAATAATTTTATTTCTGCCAATTTTTTTACTTTAGCCAAAGTTGATTTTTTTGAGTGTTTATTTTGTGTATACTATCTGATGCCAGGTGCACTTAATTATAATCTGCGTTCAAATATTAATTCCACGGCTGTAACAATGCCTACCACTGTTGAAACTCCCTCGGACTCAACAGGAGCAATTGCTCATCCCAATGGCCAGAGATCAGCTCAGGAAATGGCTATTCCTCTTTTTGCTGGCGAATCGCGCCTTTTAGAATCTTGGTTTAGTAAGGTTGAAGCGAAAACAGTTGCACGTTTTTCTAAGCCTACTGATGCCGAATACTTGGCAATTGCACGGTCAGCTGTAGACACAACCAGAGGTGATGCACGTTTCGTTGTTGATGAGAAAGCCATTGTTAGCCTCCAGTCTTGGTCTGAATTTAAAGATTTCTTTCGCCGTCGCTTTGTTAATAAAGGAGACCTTGACCCGTATAGGTTAGTCAAGAAAATTGCCAATGCCACCATGCAGCCTGGTGAGTCGTTTAATGCGTTTACTAGCCGCCTCGATCAGTATCTTTATGCCTTAGTGTCGGCTATGAATAATTCGACTTGGTTAGATAAAGACGACAATCTGTCCCCTGAGTCTATGGCTAAAATGATAGCGTTTGGTACTTTAATGCATTTTGCCCCCGAGCATACTAAGCCAATCGTTGAGCAACAAAATTTTGGTGTTAAACATGAAATTGGTGAAGTATTTGAAGCCATTAACAATGCCGCTGATAAACTAGCTCCCCGAAGTGCTCAACTGTTGCCACCCTCTGATACTGTAAATGTAGTAACAAGCTCTCAGCAGCCTTCCACAAATTCTCAAAACTCTTGGTCGCAGAACCGCACCCATGCTCGTAGCCCCCAGTCAAATTCAAATTCGCCGCCTCATAAATTGCCGAAACGCCATAGTCCACAACCATCCGCTTCCTCATGTTGGCATTGTGGTAAAAGTAACCACATCGCAAGGGACTGTTGGTCCGCACCTAGATCATCACCTCCTAGACAATTCTCTCGGTCCCCTCGTCAATCTAATCATTCTAGGCTACCATATTGCAAGTACCATAAGCAAGTCGGTCACCACACTGCGGATTGTAGAGCTAGGCAAAGGGCATCTCCACCTCGTAACTCCCATGGTCAGTCTTGGCGAGGCTCACAGCGTCCAAGACATTATCAGAACCCTCGTAATTACAACTCCCAGCCCAACTATAATGCAACTTCAAATTATAATACTCAGTCGCAGAATGCTGGAGTTCAGAATGTTCACTCCATGTCGTCGGGAAACCCCCAAGGCCATCCGCTAACCAATTCAAGCTAGCCAATCCTAATGCCCTCCCTGTGTATTCAGTAGCTACCCAAAACAGATTTGGACACTTGACAGAGGAGGACACTGACTCTAGACCAGTTGTAGATGTTGACGGAACCACAGTACATTTAACCCAGACAAGACGCAGATATCCCAGACAACATAAGTCAAAAGTAGTAACTTGTCCAGTCTCAAGTGATGGTCCCCTTGTATCAGCCATTGTACATGGTAGAGTTTTAAAAGTTTTTCTTGATTCAGGTGCAAAAATTAATATTGTCAAGCCTTCAGCTCTTAGAGACATTGAAAGTAAGCACCCAACTACTTTAAAACAGTCACACATACCTTTTCTAAGTGGTATTTCAGGAAATAAAGTAAAAGTTCAGGGTGAAATTGACCTCCCACTCAAGTTCAATGATGTCACATTGTCTATAACATGTTTAGTTGTTGACATTATTCATTTTCCTGGAGACATTCTCTTAGGTCTGTACACCATGATTGATGAAAATATTGCATTGTTTCCCCATCGTTGGAACATAAGTATCAAAGACCACGTCATACCCTTGTGTAGCATGTATCGACAGGGCCATGAGTTCAATCTTCATCGGACTACGTTAATTTCGTTGACACCCGCCTTGCTAGCGTAGGTTTGTCAGATCATTGTCGTGTTAGCATACCCGAGAAAATAGGCACTCGATTGAAGCATCGTAGTGGTGCAGTTGTTAAGGAGAGTGAGTATCGGGATCTTCTGGAAGGGGACGCCCTAACAGATTCTCGTTGTCTTGCTCGCCTGGCAGCTTCCATCTCTGAAGTCAGTGGTTCCACGGCTACTGACACTGTGCTGCACTCTCATTCTCTCACCAGAATAAGAGTTAAGGTTCAGGGAGTGCCTGAGTTGTCGGATGTGATTGCGGAAAGTGAAACGTGTAAAGTGAATGGTACATTTGTTGAACCCTCCTGGCACACAGTGCAGGACGGTACTGTTACATTATTTATTGCAAACACTAGTAATGCCGACATCCATCTCCAGTCTGGTACCCATGTTGTAGATTTTGCCCATTACTCGTTACCGGTGCGAGTTGTGGATGATGTCTCCATGGATCATACTGTTTGTACTCTCACGCCAGGAGAACAGGGATCTCAGCCAGAGGTGCAAGCGCAACACCTCAGTCCTACTGATTTTCCTGACTCTGTGGCTCAACTTTTGGAAATTTTGAACAGAAATAGAGCCGTTGTCGCCTTACCAGGAGAAAAGTTAGGTCTCACTCCTCTTATTACACATAAAATTCCACTTGAACAAGGAACTACCCCTATTTATGTACCAGCTTACCGTCTTCCCCATTCTCAGAGAGCAGAAGCCGATAGACTTATAGAGGAAATGCTACAGAGTGATGTAATCGAATCGAGTAATTCACCATGGAACGCTCCATTGATTCTTGTACCAAAGCGAGATGGGACTTGGAGACCTGTAATCGATTATCGAAAGCTTAACAGAGTAACAATACCTGATCGTTTCCCACTTCCAGTTCTAAATGATTTGTTGCAAAGTATTGGTCGAAATAAAGTATTCTCAACGTTAGATTTGTTGCAGGGATTCTGGCAAATCCCCTTGATGAAGAAAGTAAACAATTGACAGCCTTTAGTACTCCCAATGGTCATTTTCATTTCAAAAGAATGCCATTTGGTTTGCGGAGTAGTCCAATAACTTTTTCACGGCTCATGACAAATCTATTTCGTCGATTGATAGGAAGTACACTTCTAGTTTACCTTGATGATCTCATAATCATGTCGCAAGATGTTCAGACTCATTTCCAGAACCTTGAAAAAGTACTTGCAAAGCTCGCTGAAGCTAATTTAAAAATAAAGCTTGCAAAATGTTCATTTTTAAAAGAGAAGATTAATTTCCTAGGTCATACAGTTACACCTTCAGGTATTACATTGAATGAATCAAAAATTATTGCTGCCCGTGATTTTCCAACGCCTCGTACCGCAGAAGCCGTAAGACAGTTCACAGGTCTTGTAGGATTTTATCGTTCATTTATTGCTGGATTCTCTATTATAGCCGCTCCACTTTACAAGTTGCAAAGAAAAGATGAACCCTTTGTTTGGGGAGAGGCCCAGGATCAGTCATTCAAAAAACTCAAAGCAGCCTTGATTTCGTCACCTGTCCTTAGGTACCCAGATTTTTCTAAACCTTTTACGTTGGTTACAGATGCTAGTGACATAGGTTTAGGTGCTGCATTACTTCAAACAGAAGGTCACAGAGATCACGCAATAGCTTATGCTAGCCGTACATTATCTAAAGAAGAGAAAAATTATAGCGCAACAGAACGAGAAGCCTTAGCAGTTGTCTGGGCACTTAAACATTTCAGAGATACAATTTACAATTACCCAGTTCATGTTCTTACAGATCACCAACCATTAATTCCCTTGTTCAAAAATAAGAATCCAGTTGGAAAGTTTGCTAGATATTTGCTCACAATTCAAGAATTCAATCCCACATTTGGATATATTCCAGGAAAGCAAAATGTTGTAGCCGATGCGTTTTCTCGACACGTAGCTGCGATTCAGTTAAATTACCCAGCATTAGATGCTACAGTAGTAGAAACGGAACAGAGACAAGACCCCATATGGGCACCCGTCATTAAATTTTTGACTAAGCAAGACACTCGCCCGATTCATAAACCGCCAGTACCATTGAAAGAACTAGTTATGTTAGACAATTTACTGTGTAGAGTAGTAAAGCTAGGGACAGCCCCGAGGAAATGTTGTCAGTTAGTTGTTCCAGCTGTCTTGGTACCAACTGTGTTAAAAATTATCCATGATGCTCCTGCAAGTGCACATCCAGGAAAGGATCGTACACTCCAACAAGGTCGATTAAAGTATTTTTGGCCAAAAATGGCTAAGGACATTACTCATTATGTTGACAGATGTTTAACTTGCCTACAGCACAAGGGACATGTTTCAGGACCTAATCCAATTCAGATGTACCCAACAACTAAAGCTCCTTGGGAACGAGAGTATCGATGGATTTATTGACAAATTTCGCGGAAACAGAGAAAGGGAAAACAAAACATTTGCTTGTAATGGTCGATAATTTTTCACGATTTTGCGAACTAGTTCCTATCCCGAACAAAACAGCAGAAACTATAGCAGTGCATTCCATGACCACATAATTGTAGATATAGTATGCCTAAAGTAATCCTTTCAGATAATGGCCAGTCCAGAATTCAGTAATAGTATTTTACTAGCTTGTGTGATTTATATAACATTAAAAAATGTAGCATCATGCCTTATCATCCGGCAAGAACGGACTAGCTGAACAACGTAACTAAAGGAAAGTTTTAGATGCCTTGAGATCACTTTGAATTTTGATAACAACAATTGGGATGATTTTATACCCTTAATTCAGTGTGCTATAAATTCTTCGATTAAAGTAATGTTTCTACAGGTGACACACCTCACGCTATCTTTATGGTACAGATAAGATCCCTCCCTAATGAATTGATTAACGTACCTCCTACTCCCTTATATAACGTAGATGATTTGT
>WNGS01095060.1:0-15886 GCA_020271785.1 Procambarus virginalis
CAATCAACAGCCAATTAACGCACAACTATATTCTACCCACTTCAAGACTCCGCTCCAATATAGAAACATCAAGAAATATGGGCCAATAAGCCTTCTGCAGTTCTATTTGTACACAACTTCTGCAAATCTATACCCATTGTTCCGTGTTCTGTGTTTTGTTGAAAGTTTGTTTTCACCCCACTATTGTATACATCACCTCACCCAAATGCAGGTATAAGAGCCAATGCTGTTTCAGGCATAAGTTGTGTGTGGATAAACTAAAGTCTTTGAAAATGTAATAAGTTTTACGAAACGCGCTCAAGTGTCGCGTCAGACTAGAAATAAAAATGAATTTTGGAGAATTGATTTTTCATTTACCGTCACCAGTAAAAAGAAACATAAGGACAATCGAGAAAGTTCATGTTAGAATTATTAATCTTACTTTTTCGGTCATATTTAATATATATATATATATATATATATATATATATATATATATATATATATATATATATATATATATATATATATATATATATATGTCGTACCTAGTAGCCAGAACTCACTTTTTGGCCTACTATGCAAGGCCAGATTTGCCTAATAAGCCAAGTTTTCCTGAATTAATATATTTTGTCAAATTTTTTTCTTATGAAATGATAAAGCTACCCATTTCATTATGTATGAGGTCAATTTTTTTTATTGGAGTTAAAATTAACGTAGATATATGACCGAACCTAACCAACCCTACCTAACCTAACCTAACCTATCTCTATAGGTTAGGTTAGGTTAGGTAGCCGAAAAAGTTAGGTTAGGTTAGGTTAGGTAGGTTAGGTAGTCGAAAAACAATTAATTCATGAAAACTTGGCCTATTAGGCAAATCGGGCCTTGCATAGTAGGCTGAGAAGTGCGTTCTGGCTACTAGGTACGACATATATATATATATATATATATATATATATATATATATATATATATATATATATATATATATATATATATATATATATATATATATACATGCGGAAAAACCACAAAGAATTGGAGAAAGGGGGGTGAACGTTTCGGCTTGTTAAGGCCTTTGTCAACACCAGACTGACTGAGGGCAAGAGAGAGAAAATACAGGCCAGCACCTAGACCTGACCAACCCATCCCTAGGAAAGGATTACCAGAAACAGGAAAGATCAAAGAGGATTAAGCGGTCAGAGAATTAAGGATGAAAGATTAAGGAAAAGCCTCATGAACACACAATAAATGAATATACAATTGTAATGAGACATTGTATGCCTCAATTTAAGAGTTTTTTCATAAACTGTTGTGTAATATTGTAACTTAAGACTGGGCCAAGTTTGTACATACCAGTACTAACATTGAGAAGATTTGGACATTGACTAATTAGCGCAGACTTGATTAAATTCCGTTCCACAAAGCCATTGCAATTGGCAATGCTTTTCGCCCCATCCCAATTAATAGTGTGATCACACAAACTTGTATGTAGATACAAAGCATTAGACGTTTGGGCAGTTCTTATACTATAAGCATGTTGGGACATACGTAATTGTAAGGATTTTCCTGTTTGTTCAAGGTACACAGACTCACAATCATTGCAGGGAATCGAATACACACAACCTGCTGTACCAGGGGAGTTTTTTATTAAATTAGACTTGATCGTATTATTAGTGAACACCAAATTGATATTAAGGGTCTTAAAAACTGGGGAAAGTTTCTCAAATCCCATCGCATAAGGTACCACCAATGAGTTTCTATTTTCTGGTTTCGCTTTGGAGACATTATTATAACACGTACGTTTAGCTTTCCCAAACGAACAATCCAAAAACATCTTAGGGTACTGTAAACTCTTTCCAATTTCATATATTTTAGCTATCTCTTCATCAAAAAACTCAGGGCTACATACCCTCAAAGCTCGAAGAAACATTCCCGAAAATACTGCCTGTTTAACTTTACTATGATGATTCGAATAATAATGAACAAACGACCCCACGTTGGTAGGTTTTCTATACACATTAAATTTGAACCTTCTATTGACTCTATGAATCATAATATCCAAAAATGGAAGAGTACCATTCTCCTCATTTTCACATGTGAATTTTATTGAAGGAACCAAAGAATTAAGTTCATTAAGAAAAACAATTTAGTCTTGGTCACTCGGCCATAAGCACAAAATATCGTCGACATACCTAAACCAGACTACATTAGAGGGGATAATCCTGGATAAGATCTTTTTTTCGAAGAACTCCATATACAAATTGCTCAAAACTGGAGAAAGGGGATTGCCCATCGCCATTCCATTGAAACTGAAATAATTGTCTTTTATACATAATTTGATAAGTTCCAACACATTATTGGTCTGCAAGCTCAAATTATATTTAGGCAGTTCCTCACGTAGGTATTCTAACAAATCATCAACAGGTACTTTAGTGAATAAAGCAGTCACGTCAAAACTTACTAGTTTAAAGTCAAAATTCAAAGTTAGTGTGGATAGCTTATTAATTAAGTCTACATTGTTAGTTAAGTGCGAGTTAGAAATAGTACCAGCGATAGGGGACAAAACTTTCACTAACCACTTAGAAAACATTGCCAATTGCAATGGCTTTGTGGAAGGTAATTTAATTGAGTCTGTCCTAAATAGTCAATGACCAAATCTTCTCAATGTTAGTACTGGTATGTACAAACTTGACCCAGTCTTAAGTTACAATATTACACAACAGTTTAAGAAAAAACAATGACGGGAAGAGTTATATAGTCACATAATAATATTATATTAATATTTCATGTAGGTTCAATGAGGCTTTTTCTTTATTCTTTTATTCTTACAGCTTAAATCCTTCTGACCATTCTAAGCTAATCTATACATTTTTCTGGTTAATTCTTCCCCCAGGAGATGGTGGTCAGGTCTAGTGTCTGCCTCCACTCTTCCTTGGTGATTTATTTCAGTCCGGTGTTGACAAAGACCCAGATTGGCCGAAACGTTCATCTCTCTTTTCCATTACTCTGTAGATTTTCCGCATATATATATATATATATATATATATATATATATATATATATATATATATATATATATATATATATTATCCGCTTTCATACCTTCAACGAGGTAAGATGCAGTGGTTCCCACCAGCTTCCAAAGGGAAGCAATGGCCAGCTGCCATTGACGGTTAGGGAAGAGACTCCCATTAACCTAATCTCATCTGCAAACCTCACCCAAGCAATCATAGCGACGTCTGCTAGAACATTACCACACA
The DNA here is from genome assembly GCA_020271785.1 of Procambarus virginalis. Classification (NCBI taxonomy): domain Eukaryota; kingdom Metazoa; phylum Arthropoda; class Malacostraca; order Decapoda; family Cambaridae; genus Procambarus; species Procambarus virginalis. The sequence continues at coordinate 3,243 of WNGS01095060.1, forward strand.
TTCCAAAAGCAGCCCGCCCAAATGCAGCAGCCAAACTTTGTAATCTTCTGAAAAGGGATAATGATGCCCCGGAAAACATTCAAGCGTGGCATAATGTCCTTCTGTTTGGCAATGTATGCCTCACCGTCCCTCCAAGGAGGGACAAATCACTTGCTTCCTCGGTCCAGAGGGCGATAAATGAATACCCAAGGGGGGATAACCTAGTTCGCCTGCCTCTCCGAGCAAAACACACACACCGCAGAAATGGTAACAACAACATACCGGAAACAAACAAAATCAGAGCACAAATCACCAAGAAAATTGAAGAGGGAAATACCGCAAGCGCTATTAGAGTCCTCACCAGTGACGAGAAAATTGCTCCTCGAAACTCAGCCACAGCGCGGGCCCTGCAAAGCAAGCACCCACCCAGAGCCCGACAAGGCGACAACATCGTTCCGCCATCAGCCGACACCATTTCAGACCCATTAACCGTCGGTGAATCTGAGGTCTACAAAGCAGCCCTTTCTTTTCCACCAGGGTCAGCAGGAGGCTTTACAGGGTTACAACCTCAACACATCAAGCAAATGTTAAATCCTGCGGTTGGTGATGCTGCACAAGATCTTCTTATGGAACTAACAAGGTTCGTTAACATGTGCCTGGCTGGTGATATACCTGAGGTCATCAGGCCTCTCTTTTTCGGTGCCTCCCTCTGTGCTCTCAAAAAGAAGGACAATGGAATCAGGCCAATAGCTGTTGGCAACACTCTCCGACGCCTGATTGCCAAGGCTGCTACGAGGGTTGTCAGCCAGCAAGCGGCTGAATTACTGAAACCAATCCAGCTAGGATTTGGAATCCCCCAAGGCTGTGAAGCGGCTGCCCATGCAGCACGAGCATACATCACCAACATTTCTGATGAAAAGGCCCTGCTCAAACTGGATTTTAAGAATGCCTTCAACATGGTCAGAAGAGATGCTTCTGACCGATGCTTTGTGCCGTACATCGCCATTTCCGGCGCCTCTACCCGTTCATACTATCGTGCTACAGTGGTGAGTCAAAACTGCTCTTTGGTGAACATGAAATCAGATCATGTGAAGGCGTTCAGCAAGGTGATCCTCTTGCTCCCCTTCTTTTCTGCTTAGTCTTAAAAGAAATCACCGAAAGCTTGTCCAGCGAGTTCAACATCTGGTTTTTGGATGATGGCACTATAGCTGGCACCGTAGACGACCTCTTGGCAGACATCAGGAAAATAAGGGAGCAAGAAGTAAGCCTGGGTCTTGTCCTGAACCCTTCCAAGTGTGAAGTAGTCTCCTCCAACCCAGACATCGTAGCTAGAATAAGGTCTGCCTTGCCTGGAGCCCATGTCATTAGGGCCGAGAACAGCACCCTCCTTGGAGCCCCCCTCGGGTCTAATGCCATTGAGGAGATCCTTGACAAGAAAATCGCAGACCTTAGGAGGATGGAAGACAGAATAGGTGACATCGATGCCCACGATGTTTTTTATCTCCTCACCAAATGCCTATCCCTTCCGAGGCTAACCTACTTTCTGAGGTGCGCCCCATCTTACGACAACCGAAAGCTTGAAGAGTATGACCTCTTACTGAAGACCATGCTGGAAAAAGTTGTTAATCTCTCCCTCAACGAGTGCCAGTGGAAACAAGCCACTCTTCCTGTTAGGCTCGGTGGCTTGGGTGTCCGCACTGCCACCCAAATTGCTGTCCCAGCCTTCCTGTCTTCCTCCTCAGCATCAGATGACCTGGTTAAGGAAATTCTACCTGACACCCTCAGTGATGTAGCGGGGATACAGGACCCCCACTACACGGAATGCGACACGAAATGGGGTGCCATGGCAGACCCAGCACTCAGACCAGCCATGCCGAAAGCCAAGAAACAATCCAGTTGGGACAGCCCCATTGCAGACAAAGAAGCCACAGCTTTGCTGGAGGCAGCAACAACCCCCAGTGATCGTGCACGCCTCACAGCTGTGCAGGCTCCCCATGCAGGGGACTTCCTTTTGGCAGTCCCTATGTCTGCGACAGGCACACGTCTTGATCCGCAGGAGCTCCGTATTGCAGTCGCTCTCCGTCTTGCTGCCCCTATCCACACTGTTCATAGGTGTATTTGCGGCGAGGCAGATGCTGACGAATATGGATTGCATGGCCTGCACTGTGGAAAATCTGGTGGTTGGCACACTAGACACGACGAAGTAAACGACATCATTAAAAGAAGCCTTGCCTCTGCCCAGTGTCCAGCGGAGAGAGAGCCCCGCAACCTTCTGAACCGTGACTCTGTTAGCTTTGCCGGCCGACCAGACGGAATCACACTGCGTCCGTGGAAGGGTGGCAGACAGTTGGCATGGGACTATACTTGCGTATCCACCCTGGCAGCCACATACATCAACCTCTCTGCCGGCACAGCAGGAGCCGCGGCGACACACAGAGAAAGAGACAAGTCAGCCAAGTATAGGCAATTAGATCATCGGTACAACTTCGTTCCAATAGGGTCTGAGACCCTAGGCCCATGGGGAGAGAGTGCAAGAAGGTTTCTAAAGAATCTTGGTTCCAAGCTCATTGACACCACAAGAGACCCTAGAGCGGCAAGTTTTCTCTTTCAGCGCCTCAGTGTCGCGATCCAGAGGGGGAATGCTCGCTGCATCCTCGGTTCCTGCCCAACGTCGGAGGAGTTCGAGGAAATCTACAGCCTCTAGGAAGCGAACTATTTTTGTGTCCTCTTAATGCTCATTTTTTGTATACAATATGTAACTAAATATGTTACAGATATGTAACTGTATAACCTTGCTTAATAAAGTGTACACCATAAAAAAGGGGGTGGTAGGAGAAGCGAACACCCTCATGTATTCAGAGTTAAATGGCAAGTTTTTCCCTGAATGCTCTGTGTTCCCTTCTCTGAGGCTGTGGGTCCCTATAATTGCACCAGAGGTGGTACCCCCATATATATATATATATATATATATATATATATATATATATATATATATATATATATATATATATATATATATATATATATATATATATATATATGTCGTACCTAGTAGCCAGAACGCACTTCTCAGCTTACTATACATGGCCCGATTTGCCTAATAAGCCAAGTTTTCATGAATTAATTGTTTTTCGACTACCTAACCTACCTAACCTAACCTAACCTAACTTTTTCGGCTACCTAACCTAACCTAACATATAAAGATAGGTTAGGTTAGGTTAGGTAGGGTTGGTTAGGTTCGGTCATATATCTACGTTAATTTTAACTCCAATAAAAAAAATTAACCTCATACATAATGAAATGGGTAGCTTTATCATTTCACAAGAAAAAAATTAGAGAAAATATATTATTTCAGGAAAACTTGGCTTATTAGGCAAATCGGGCCTTGCATAGTAGGCCGAGAAGTGCGTTCTGGCTACTAGGTACGACATATATATATATATATATATATATATATATATATATATATATATATATATATATATATATATATATATATATATATATATATATATATATATATAAATGTTTGTGTGTTATAAAAGTATAAAACCCGGACTTCAACACCGACACAGAACAAAAATTACAAAGAGTTACAATAAAGTTAAATATTCCTTTTGAACGAAGCTTTCAAAAGTCTCCATTTTAAACAAAAATTCTGATAGTTATTTCTGCACCATTTAAACTGAATGGAAATATTGAGCAGCACTGAGTTCAAAGGTGTCCCTGGAAACAAAGGTGTAACTGGCCACAAAGCTGTCCCTGGCCACAAGGCTGTCCCTGGCCACAAGGCTGTCCCTGGCCACAAGGCTGTCCCTGGCCACAAGGCCGTCCCTGGCCACAAGGCTGTCCCTGGCCACAAAGGTGTCCCTGGCCACAAGGCTGTCCCTGGCCACAAGGCTGTCCTTGGCCACAAGGCCGTCCCTGGCCACAAGGCTGTCCCTGGCCACAAGGCCGTCCCTGGCCACAAGGCTGTCAATGACCACAAGGCTGTCCCTGGCCACAAGGCTGTCCCTGGCCACAAGGCTGTCCCTGGCCACAAAGGTGTCCCTGGCCACAAGGCTGTCCCTGGCAACAAAGGTGTCCCTGGCCACAAGGCTGTCCCTGGCCACAAGGCTGTCCCTGGCCACAAGGCTGTCCCTGGCCACACGGCCGTCCCTGGTCACAAGGCTGTCCCTGGCCACAAGGCCGTCCCTGGCCACAAGGTTGTCCCTGGCCACAAGGCTGTCCGTGGCCACAAAGGTGTCCCTGGCCACAAGGCTCTCCCTGGCCACAAAGGTGTCCCTGGCCACAAAGGTGTCGCTGGCCACAAAGGTGTCCCTGGCCACAAGGCCGTCCCTGGCCACAAGGCCGTCCCTGGCCACAAGGCTGTCCCTGGCCACAAGGCTGTCCCTGTCCACAAAGCTGTCCCTGGCCACAAAGGTGTCCCTGGCCACAAGGCTGTCCCTGGCCACAAGGCTGTCCCTGGCCACAAAGGTGTCCCTGGGCACAAAAGTGTCCCTGGCCACAAGGCTGTCCCTGGCCACAAAGGTGTCCCTGGCCACAAAGGTGTCCCTGGCCACAAAGGTGTCCCTGGTCACAAGGCTGTCCCTGGCCACAAGGCTGTCCCTGGCCACAAGGCTGTCCCTGGCCACAAGGCTGTCCCTGATCACAAGGCTGTCCCTGGCCACAAAGGTGTCCCTGGCCACAAGGCTGTCCCTGGCCACAAGGCTGTCCCTGGCCACAAAGGTGTCCCTGGCCACAAAGGTGTCCCTGGCCACAAGGCTGTCCATGGCCACAAAGGTGTCCCTGGCCACAAAGGTGTCCCTGGCCACAAAGGTGTCCCTGGCCACAAGGCTGTCCCTGGCCACAAGGCTGTCCCTGGCCACAAGGCTGTCCCTGGCCACAAAGGTGTCCCTGGCCACAAGGCTGTCCTTGGCCACAAGGCTGTCCCTGGCCACAAGGCTGTCCCTGGCCACAAGGCTGTCCCTGGCCACAAGGCTGTCCCTGGCCACAAAGGTGTCCCTGGCCACAAGGCTGTCCCTGGCTACAAGGCTGTCCCTGGCCACAAGGCTGTCCCTGGCCACAAAGGTGTCCCTGGCCACAAGGCTGTCCCTGGCCACAAGGCTGTCCCTGGCCACAAAGGTGTCCCTGGCCACAAAGGTGTCCCTGGCCACAAAGGTGTCCCTGGCCACAAGGCTGTCCCTGGCCACAAGGCTGTCCCTGGCCACAAAGGTGTCCCTGGCCACAAAGGTGTCCCTGGCCACAAGGCTGTCCTTGGCCACAAGGCTGTCCCTGGCCACAAGGCTGTCCCTGGCCACAAAGGTGTCCCTGGCCACAAAGGTGTCCCTGGCCACAAGGCTGTCCCTGGCCACAAGGCTGTCCCTGGCCACAAAGGTGTCCCTGGCCACAAGGCTGTCCCTGGCTACAAGGCTGTCCCTGGCCACAAGGCTGTCCCTGGCCACAAAGGTGTCCCTGGCCACAAGGCTGTCCCTGGCCACAAGGCTGTCCCTGGCCACAAGGCTGTCCCTGGCCACAAGGCTGTCCCTGTTACCTGGTTACCTGGCCCTACTGTGTGGACCACTGTACAGGGTTACCTGGCCCTACGGTGTGGACCACTGTGCAGGGTTACCTGGCCCTACTGTGTGGACCACTGTGCAGGGTTACCTGGCCCTACTGTGTGGACCACTGTGCAGGGTTACCTGGCCCTACTGTGAGGACCACTGTGCAGGGTTACCTGGCCCTACTGTGAGGACTACTGTGCAGGGTTACCTGGCCCTACTGTGTGGACCACTGTGCAGGGTTACCTGGCCCTACTGTGTGGACCACTGTGCAGGGTTACCTGGCCCTACTGTGAGGACCACTGTGCAGGGTTACTTGGCCCTACTGTGTGGACCACTGTGCAGGGTTACCTGGCCCTACTGTGTGGACCACTGTGCAGGGTTACCTGGCCCTACTGTGAGGACCACTGTGCAGGGTTACCTGGCCCTACTGTGAGGACTACTGTGCAGGGTTACCTGGCCCTACTGTGTGGACCACTGTGCAGGGTTACCTGGCCCTACTGTGTGGACCACTGTGCAGGGTTACCTGGCCCTACTGTGAGGACCACTGTGCAGGGTTACCTGGCCCTACTGTGAGGACCACTGTGCAGGGTTACCTGGCCCTACTGTGTGGACCACTGTGCAGGGTTACCTGGCCCTACTGTGTGGACCACTGTGCAGGGTTACCTGGCCCTACTGTGTGGACCACTGTGCAGGGTTACCTGGCCCTACTGTGAGGACCACTGTGCAGGGTTACCTGGCCCTACTGTGAGGACCACTGTGCAGGGTTACCTGGCTCCTACTGTGAGGACCACTGTGCAGGGTTACCTGGCCCTACTGTGAGGACCACTGTGCAGGGTTACCTGGCTCCTACTGTGTGGACCACTGTGCAGGGTTACCTGGCTCCTACTGTGTGGACCACTGTGCAGGGTTACCTGGCTCCTACTGTGTGGACCACTGTGCAGGGTTACCTGGCTCCTACTGTGTGGACCACTGTGCAGGGTACCTGGCCCTACTGTGTGGACCACTGTGCAGGGTTACCTGGCCCTACTGTGTGGACCACTGTGCAGGGTTACCTGGCCCTACTGTGAGGACCACTGTGCAGGGTTACCTGGCTCCTACTGTGTGGACCGGTCCGTGTAACCAGCCAGATAAACTCAGTCTTGCGTGTCCAGGGAAGAAGACATAACTTTATATGAAATCAAGTTATGGTGAGTTGATTGTCTAAGTTGGTGAGTTGTGTGGCGGTGAGTCTTAAGCTTTCTCCTTCACTTCTCTAGTTCTCTTATAATGTGTGTGTGTTAGTGGCACGCGCACACACACACACACACACACACACACACACACACACACACACACACACCACACACACACACACACACACACACACCACACACACACACACAAATAGGACAACAAGGACAAAGGATGAATGATAAAGGTGGTTTTCATTAGCGAAATCGCGAAAGAGGAACTGTTAGAAAGGAAGTGTTGTCTAGCAAATGTAGAGAAATTCAAAAGAGTATTCCTGCAGAGGGATATGACAAGGGAAGAGAGAAAGCAGGCAGCAGACGCGAGGAAGGAGTGCAGGGAGAGCGAAAGGAATCAGGGAGCCACAACCTCGATCCCTACAATCACAGAGGGAAGTGGGGAACCCTCCTCAAACAGTGCACTAGCCACAGGGAGTGCCTTCCCCTCTCCACCACTCCCCAACACCCTCCCCTCTTCCTCACCCACCTCAGCCTTCCTTTTCCCCCCACGCCCCCCAAGCCCTCCCCCCCTTTACTGTCCCCCCAAACCCCCCCTTCTCCCCCATCCCCCCAAACCTCCCCCTCTCACCCACCCCCCCAACCCTCCCCCTCTCACCCACCCCCCCAACCCTCCCCCTCTCACCCACTCCCAAAACTCTCAGGAATCATAACGAATGCCGTGTTTCCCCAGGAGTACACAGTAATAAGGAAAGAGAGGGTAGGTAGGGAGGAGGCGGAGTGGCCCTACTAATGAGAAAGGAATGGAGTTTTAAGGAGATGGTTATCCCGGGCTGTGAGGAGTTCAGAGACTACATAGCAGGCACCATGACAATGGGAGGACCAAGGATAGTAGTAGCAGTAATATATAACCCTCCACCAAATGACAGAAGATCCAGTCAAGAGTATGAACACAACAACATGGCAGTTAACACTATAATTGAGAGGGCAGCCTCTGCTGCCTGTAGAAATAGATCCCACCTGCTCATCATGGGCGACTTCAATCATGGAAGGAGAGACTGGGAGAACAAGGAACCGCATGGAGACGAGGATACGTGGAGAGCCAAACTACTGGAGGTGGTGACTAGAAACTTCTTAACCCAGCATGTCAGAGAACCCACAAGGATGAGAGGACATGACGAACCAGCGAGACTCGACCTGATCTTCACCCTGAACGACTCTGACATAAGAGAAATCGGTTTTGAGGCCCCAGTAGGGATGAGCGACCACAGTGTACTGGTGTTTGAGTACCTGATTGAAGAAGGGTTATTGAACTCGAGGAGGGATACCGAAACCAAAAGGTTAGCAAACCGAAAGGGAAACTATGAGGAGATAAGAAAATTCCTAACAGATATAGCATGGGAAACAGAGCTCAGGGAAAAGACGGCCCAAGATATGATGGACTACATCACGCAAAAGTGCAAGGACGCAGCAAACAAGTTTGTCCCAGCTCAAAAGGAAAACAGTGAAATGCAGATGAGAAACCCATGGTTTAATCAGAGATGTAGGCTAGCTAAGCAACAAAGTAAAAGGGCATGGAGAAACTATAGGAATAACAGGACACTGGAGAGCAGAGAAAGATACCAGAACGCCAGGAATGAATATGTCAGGATGAGAAGAGAGGCGGAAAGACAATACGAAAATGACATCGCAAGCAAGGCAAAGACTCAGCCTAAATTGCTGCATAGCCACATCAGGAGAAAAACAACAGTAAAGGAACAGGTTATGAAATTAAGGATAGGGGCAGAAGGATTCACTACAAGCGACAAGGAAGTGTGTGAGGAACTGAATAAGAAATTCCAAGAGGTCTTCACCTTAGAGCAAGGAGAAATCCCAGAGATAAGAGAGGGAATAGCTAACCAGGAACCACTGGAAGAGTTTGAGATTACCAGCGGGGAAGTAAGGAAGTGTTTACTAGAGTTGGATGTGACAAAGGCTATAGGCCCAGATGGAATCTCCCCTTGGATACTAAAGGAAGGAGCAGAAGAACTGTGCCTCCCACTCTCCATAGTGTATAACAAATCACTGGCAACAGGGGAACTGCCAGAAATTTGGAAAGCAGCTAATGTAGTCCCAATATAAAAGAAAGGGGATAAACAAGAGGCGCTGAACTACAGGCCAGTGTCCCTAACCTGCATACCATGCAAGCTGATGGAGAAGATTGTGCGAAGAAAGCTAGTGGAGCACCTGGAGCGAAAGAACTTTGTAACACAGCATCAACATGGGTTCAGGGATGGCAGGTCCTGCCTCACAGGGTTACTTGAATTCTACGACCAGGCAACAAAAATCAGGCAAGAAAGAGAAGGGTGGGCAGACTGCATATTTTTGGATTGTCAGAAAGCCTTTGATACAGTGCCACACAAGAGGCTAGTGAAAAAGCTGGAGATGCAGGCTGGAGTGAAAGGGAAGGTACTCCATTGGATAAAGGAGTACCTAAGCAACAGGAGACAACGAGTCACTGTGAGGGGTGAGGTCTCAGATTGGCGAGACGTTACAAGTGGAGTCCCGCAGGGGTCAGTCCTTGGACCTATACTGTTTCTGGTATATGTAAATGATCTCCCAGAGGGTATAGAATCGTTTCTCTCAATGTTTGCCGATGATGCAAAAATTATGAGGAGGATTGAAACGGAGGACGATAGTAGGAGGCTACAAGATGACCTAGACAGACTGAGTGAATGGTCCAACAAATGGCTGTTGAAGTTCAACCCGAGTAAATGCAAAGTAATGAAACTAGGCAGTGGAAACAGGAGCCAGACACAGGATACAGAATAGGAGATGAAGTACTTAATGAAACAGACAGAGAGAAAGATCTAGGAGTTGATATCACACCAAACCTGTCTCCTGAAGCCCACATAAAAAGAATAACGTCTGCGGCATATGCGAGGCTGGCTAACATCAGAACAGCGTTCAGGAACCTGTGTAAGGAATCATTCAGAATCTTGTACACCACATATGTAAGACCAATCCTGGAGTATGCGGCCCCAGCATGGAGCCCGTACCTTGTCAAGCACAAGACGAAGCTGGAAAAAGTTCAGAGGTATGCCACTAGACTAGTCCCAGAACTAAGAGGCATGAGTTACGAGGAAAGGCTGCGGGAAATGCACCTTACGACACTGGAAGACAGAAGAGTAAGGGGAGGCATGATCACTACCTACAAAATCCTCAGGGGAATGTGTGTGTGTGTGTGTGTGTGTGTGTGTGTGTACTCACCTAGTTGTACTCACCTAGTTGTGCTTGCGGGGGTTGAGCTCTGGCTCTTTGGTCCCGCCTCTCAACCGTCAATCAACAGGTGTACAGTTTCCTGAGCCTATTGGGCTCTATCATATCTACACTTGAAACTGTGTATGGAGTCAGCCTCCACCACATCGCTTCCTAATGCATTCCATTTGTCAACCACTCTGACACTAAAAAAGTTCTTTCTAATATCTCTGTGGCTCATTTGGGCACTCAGTTTCCACCTGTGTCCCCTAGTGCGTGTGCCCCTTGTGTTAAACAGCCTGTCTTTATCAACCCTGTCGATTCCCCTGAGAATCTTGAATGTGGTGATCATGTCCCCCCTAACTCTTCTGTCTTCCAACGAAGTGAGGTTTAATTCCTGCAGTCGCTCCTCGTAGCTCATACCTCTCAGCTCGGGTACTAGTCTGGTGGCAAACCTTTGAACCTTTTCCAGTTTAGTCTTATGCTTGACTAGATAGGGACTCCATGCTGGAGCCGCATACTCCAGGATTGGTCTGACATATGTGGTATATAATGTTCTGAAAGATTCCTTACACAAGTTTCTAAAGGCCGTTCTTATGTTAGCCAACCTGGCATATGCTGCTGATGTTATCCTCTTGATATGAGCTTCAGGGGACAGGTCTGGCGTGATATCAACCCCCAGGTCTTTCTCTCTCTCTGACTCTTGAAGTATTTCATCTCCCAAATGATACCTTGTATCTGGTCTCCTGCTTCCTACCCCTATCTTCATTACATTACATTTGCTTGGGTTAAACTCTAACAGCCATTTGTTCGACCATTCCTGCAGCTTGTCCAGGTCTTCTTGAAGTCTCAAGCTGTCCTCCTCTGTCTTAATCCTTCTCATAATTTTGGCGTCGTCAGCAAACATTGAGAGGAATGAGTCTATACCCTCTGGGAGATCATTTACGTATATCAGAAACAGGATAGGTCCAAGTACAGAGCCCTGTGGGACTCCACTGGTGACTTCACGCCAGTCTGAGGTCTCACCCCTCACTGTAACTCTCTGCTTCCTATTGCTTAGGTACTCCCTTATCCACTGGAGCGCCCTACCTGTTACTCCTGCCTGTTTCTCCAGCTTATGCATCAACCTTTTATGGGGTACTGTGTCAAAGGCTTTCCGACAGTCCAAAAAAATGCAGTCCGCCCACCCTTCTCTTTCTTGCTTAATTTTTGTCACCTGATCGTAGAATTCTATCAAGCCTGTAAGGCAAGATTTACCCTCCCTGAACCCATGTTGATGGGTTGTCACGAAGTCTCTTCTCTCCAGATGTGTTACTAGGTTTTTTCTCACAATCTTCTCCATCACCTTGCATGGTATACAAGTTAAGGACACTGGCCTGTAGTTCAGTGCCTCTTGTCTGTCACCCTTTTTGTATATTGGTACTACATTAGCAGTCTTCCATATTTCTGGTAGGTCCCCCGTTTCCAGTGACTTACTATACACTATGGAGAGTGGTAAGCAAAGTGCTCCTGCACACTCTTTCAATACCCATGGCGAGATTCCATCCGGCCCAACAGCTTTTCTCACATCCAGCTCCAATAGGTGCTTTTTGACCTCATCTCTTGTAATTTCGAACCTATCCAAGGTCACCTGGTTTGCTGCCACCTCTCCCAGCGCCGTGATATCTCCCTGTTCTATTGTAAAGACCTCCTGGAACCTTTTGTTGAGTTCTTCACACACCTCTTTGTCATTCTCTGTGTACCTGTCCTCGCCCACCCTAAGTTTAATCACCTGTTCCTTCACTGTTGTCTTCCTCCTGATGTGACTGTGTAGTAGCTTTGGTTCAGTCTTGGCTTTGTTAGCTATATCATTTTCATACCTTTTCTCAGCTGCTCTTCTCACACTGACATACTCGTTCCTGGTTCTCTGGTATCTCTCTCTACTTTCTGGTGTTCTGTTATTACGGAAGTTCCTCCATGCCCTTTTGTTCAGCTCCTTTGCTTTCATACATTCCCTATTAAACCACGGATTCTTCCTTTGCTTCTCTGTTTTTTCCTGTTGGGCTGGGACAAACCTGCTTACAGCCTCCTGACATTTTTGGGTGACATAGTCCATCATGTCTTGTACGGACTTGGTTCCGAGTTCTGTGTCCCAATGTATATCCCATAGGAATTTATTCATCTCCTCATAGTTTCCCTTTCGGTACGCCAGCCCTTTGGTTCCCAGTTCTTTTTTGGGGGTGATAATTCCTAGCTCAACCAGGTACTCAAAGCTCAATACACTATGATCACTCATTCCCAAGGGGGCTTCCAACTTAACTTCCCTTATATCCGACTCATTTAGGGTAAATATCAAATCAAGCAAGGCTGGTTCATCCCCTCCTCTCATTCTTGTCGGTCCCTTGACGTGTTGACTTAGAAAGTTTCTTGTTGCCACATCCAGCAGCTTAGCTCTCCATGTGTCTGGGCCTCCGTGTGGGTCTCTGTTCCCCCAATCTATCTTCCCATGGTTGAAGTCTCCCATGATTAGTAGTCTGGATCCGTTCCTGCTAGCCACAGAAGCTGCTCTCTCTATTATATTGATGGTGGCCATGTTGTTCTATCATATTCCTGTCTGGGTCTTCTGTCATTCGGTGGGGGTTATATATGACTACTATTATAATTTTCTGTCCTCCAGTTGCAATGGTGCCTGATATGTAGTCCCTGAACCTTCACAGTTCTT
>WNGS01095062.1:0-25537 GCA_020271785.1 Procambarus virginalis
CGACTGGTACCTTTTTCAGTCAGGGGCACCTGACTGTTTTTTAACGGCCTCTCCGGGCATACGGGCACTGTTACGCGGCCCCGGTAGCGAGCTACCATGTTCCTCCTTATAGGCCCAGCGGGCCTCGCCCTTCGGGGGGGGTTGTCCGGCCAGCTGGCCTGCAGTGGGGGTGCAGCGCCGGTCCCCAAGTGTCCCGCTGTCCGCAGCTATTTCTTTGCCCAGTCGGCCTCCGTTAAGTGTTATGTGGCCTATTCACTTGATTGAACTACTTTCTATAGTTAAATTTATATAACTGTTTGAACTAGTTTCTATAGTTAAGTTTATAATTGTTCGAACTAGTTATATAATTAAGATTACATAATTGATCGAACAAGTTATATATTTGCGAAGTGTTAATGGATCGAACTAGTTATATCAATTGCTGTTAACTAGTATATAAATTTTATTGTAAAAACTTCACTATAATGACATTAGGTTTGCAGAAGTGTTTACATGTCACTAGGCTAAGCTTACTCACCTAATTACGGGTGTACAATTTAAGCTTAGATATTAGTACTCAGTAGACATGGGTTGTACTTTTGTTTATCTAATACACTTCTCCAGAATTTATTTTTTTAACCATCTCCAAACATTAATAAAGTAAGCCCACAGACCAGTTTGTTCTTTTTCCCCTGAGCAGAAACATGACCTCTGATTGCATGAAAGGGGAGATTTTTCTGAAGGGGGGGAAAAAACGAAAAATTGCGCAGGCCTTCCGCGGCCTGCGGGGCATAGGATGGAGCTTATAAAAGAGGAAGGAGCGGGACGATCAGCCTCACTCTCACAGTCACAACAACAGTGCTCGAAACTCCCACCCGCCTCCCCTCAGTGCGTGGCGGTCCCCTGTCTTGCACGTGCCAGTTTCCCTCCAATCTCTCCCATCTCCAAAGTCCGGGAGGGGGGGGGGGTGTGCAGCGCCGGTCCCCAGTGTCCCCTCGTCCGTAGCTAATCTTTGCCCAGTCGGCCTCCGTTCAGTGCTATGTGGCCTATTCACCTTGATTGAACTATTTCTTATTAAATTATATAACTGTTTGAACTAGGTTCTATAGTTAAGTTTATAATTTTTCGAACTAGTTATATAATTAAAGATTCCACCATAATTGTCGAACAAGTTATTATTTGCAAAGTGTAAATGGATCGAACTAGTTATATAATTGCTTTAACTAGTATATAAATTTAAGTTGTAAAATTCACTATAATGACATTAGGTTTCTGCAGAACGTGTTTACCATGTCACTAGGCTAAGCTTACTCACCTAATACGGGTGTACAATTTAAGTTAAATATTAGTACTCAGTAGACATGGGTATGTTACTTTTGTTTATCAATACACGTTCTGCAGAATTTATTAACCATCTCCAAAATTAATAAATAAGCCCCAAACCAGTTTGTGTCTTTTTTCCCCTGAGCAGAAAAAATGAGTTCCCTGTTGGTTATTTGTGGACCTGCGTAAGGCTTTTGACACTGTCAACCACCAAAACCTTCTTCTTAAATTACATCATTATGGAGTCAGAGGACACTCCCTGCAATACCTCAGATCTTACCTTACTGACAGGCTCCAGTATGTTTCTGTGAATAATTCAATTTCTCCCACCCTACCCATCAACTTTGGTGTTCCTCAGGGCAGCATACTTGGCCCTCTCCTCTTTCTCATCTACATTAATGACCTTCCAAATGCCTCCCAACACCTCAAACCAATTCTATTTGCTGACGACACAACCTTCATTTACTCCAGTCCTGACCCCCTTGCTCTAAATGCCACAATAAATACTGAGCTAAATAAAGTCCATCTTTGGCTAACTGCCAACAAACTCACCCTTAACATTGACAAAACTTTCTATATTCTGTTTGGCAATAAATCCTCTAATCAAATAAATCTCAAAATAAACAATACCCAAATTTGTAACAAATTAGATGGCAAGTTCCTTGGCGTTCTCATTGACCACAAGCTGAATTTCCAGGGACACATTCTAAATATATCAAAAAAAGTTTCAAAAACTGTTGGCATTCTTTCTAAGATCAGATATTATGTACCCCGACCTGCCCTGGTGACTCTCTATTACTCCCTCATCTATCTGTATCTCAACGATGGTATTTGTGCTTGGGGTTCTACTACCCAAAATCATTTACGTCCTCTAATTACTCAACACAAAGCTGCTATTAGGACAATATCCAACTCTGGCCCCAGACATCACTCGGTACCCCTACTCAAATCTCTGAATATGTTAGATATTAAGTCACTGCACATTCTCTCATGTGTGTCATACATATATAAAACGCTGAACTATAATGCCAATCCTGAACTCAAAAGCTTCATTGAAGGTTGTAACAGAACCCATGAGCACCACACCAGAAATAAATTGATAGCACAGCGGGTGGCCAAGCTCAGCGGCGGGAGTTCCGACTGATGTGGTCCCAGCCGATGATCCCGCAGCTAATGGCACAGTTGGCGGCGATCCAGCTGAGCATGCCTTTGGGCCCAAGCGCGGCTGCTGTAGTCCCGGCTGACCTGGCCACAACCGATGTTCCAGCAGCCACAGGCTCAGCTGGCAGTCTTCCAACAGAGGGTGCCCTAGTAATGAAATTTAATTAACCAGTCATTACGGTTATTGAAAAAAAATTTAATTTGTTAATTATTTAACCGTTAGGCTTATTCGTCATTATGATTTATTAATTACTACTATAATTGCTTATATGCTGCCGTGTCTCAGCAGCTGAAGGCCCAGCTGAGCACGCCCTTATATACATCCATTGTTTATGTGTATGTAAATTAATTACCGTATCTTATGCTCCGAAGGGCTCAGCTGGTGCTGTTGCAGCCGAGCTTGTCAGCCTCCCTCTTTATTCACGTACGTTTGCTGTTCCTTGCATTTTGTCATTCTTTATTCATTTCTAATTCTTGTATTATATATTGCCAGCTGGCGGTGAGTAGCTGAGCACGCCCCAGGGGAACGAGCCCAGCTGCTGAGGTCCCAGCCGATGCGTAGGCTCAGCTGGTGGCGTTGCAGCTGAGCATGCTCGGTCACCCAACTATTTATACACGACCGCCGTTTCTTTACACTTCGTCATTCTTTATATTCAAGCCCAGCTGCTGGGGTCCCACACGACGATCCAGGAGCCGTTGGCACAGCTGGTGGTGGTTCATCTGAGCATGCCCTTGGGGCTCTGCCAGCTCCTGATGTCCTGGCCGAACACTTTCTTGCAGCTAGGTACAGCTGACGAGGCTGCAGATGGAGTGTCCTAAACGAGGATCTGCACGAGAGTAGGGAAGAACGCAATTTCTAACCATTCTTAATATAATTCCATTACAGTTCTCATTCGTCTTGTTGGGCGTAAGTGTTTCTGCAGTGCCACGCCACCTCACACCCCTCATACCTTGGCCTGTTGGCGTTCCTTGGTACCTCCCCGCTGCTTGGCGAGTCGGACTTCGCCACACTATATGCAGCCCTAGGCGCCCCCACAGTACTCCGGCTGCACTGTGCCCTAACATTGACTTATAATTTATATTACTTAATATAAATTGTGTCTATAAAAACATGTATTATAATACTTTTTAATTTTTAAAAAGTTTATTATATTTAAATCTGTATTCTATTTATTTATATATTACTTATTGTATATATTATTATTTATTAAATTTATTTAATAATTTGTAATTTGTATAAAATATTTATATGAATTATAAAATATAATTTTCATTAATAAGCCGGTGCGTACTAGTTACTTGACGCTGGCATTTACTCCTCTTAGTTACGACGGAGGAGGCGTCCGTTTGTCCCAGGAGTTGCACTTATTGTATCTGGCAGTACCACGCTAGGCTTTTCAGTTACTCCCCACTCAGTTATGCTTGGGGCTTCACCCACTTCCACCATTCCTGCCTTTCGCAACAGGTGTCGCATACAGTTGGCCCACACTCGCAGCCGCCAGTCAAATTATGGTGCGGATCCTATGTAACTGGGCCTCTGCCTTTTTGTTAACTCGGCACACCATCTCCTGCCCACCCTTACTGCTTTGATAATTCCAGATCCACGATCGAACGAGGACGAGGAAATCCTGTGATGATCGAGAAACACACGGCGTGGCCCGAAAGGTGGAACACGGCTCTCATGCCCCCCGGGAGAGGTATCCTGGGAGACGAACTACCCGCTTCCAAGCGGACACCTCCACTCAGCACCCGCGGGGCTCACCAGTGACAACAGCCGACACGGGGTCGACCCTGGGGAGTCGGCCTCGGAGAGGACAGCGTTCACATTCCCACACCCGCCCTGGGGCCAGACATCAGGTCTGGTCTCTGTGAGGGCGGGCTACTACGACGAAGAAAAACACGGGAACGACCAGTCATTCCCCGCGGCGACAAGCGCTTCCTACATGGAGTACAACCCCGGCGCTATGTACTCCACCCAGTCCACAGGCGGGGGCTTCCCGCCTCCCCGCTCCTCGGCTCGTCAAGATGGTACTCCGACGGCCCTCCAAGCGAGCTGCGTCTCCTCGCAGCATCTGCCCAGTAGGCCCGGAATGGTACCTTTTTCAGTCAGGATCATGTAAGACTGACTGTTTTTTAATGGCCTCTCCGGGCATACGGGCACGCTTACGGCCAAGGTACCGAGAAGGCATGTACCCACTTTTGCAGCCAGCTTCCGCTCGCCCTTCGGGGGTGGGGGTTCCGCGCCGCTGGCCCTCACGGGATTGGGGGTGCTCCGACGGAACCCCCAAAGTGATAAGCCAAGAATACCAAGAACTGGAATTACCGCAGTCTAATTACAGATTTCACGGCAATTGAATTACATTAGCATGATAACGGCTATCCATTATTTGCTGTATAATTTTTTATGCCCATTCACTATTCATTATGAGGCAGTATTTATTTATCCATTTAGTCGTTATAATTAGCCTATGCTTCTTCATGCAAGAACTTCTTTAATAATCATTTATGATTATTTTAATTTGTGATAAATTTCGTATTAATTACTTTGTAAGTAATTTATATAATAATTAATTTTGTAATTAATTTGTAATTATTATGTTAAGTAATTAATTTATATAATTAATAATAAATTAAGCCCCCACGTGGTGCGTTTTCTTCCAACCCACAGAAAATAGTCGCTGTATGCAAAGCAAACGGCGAAATTTCTGGGGGCAGAAGAAAACGTAATACCATATCTGTGACTAACCGTCCTTGGTTGCGTGCGCATCACGCTGGGGCATTTAAGCGCGTCCAGGGGACTCGGCCACTCTTGCTGGCCGTCTCCCGGACGTTACACTACAAAACGCCCACCCGCCTCCCAGGTTCCTCTGCTTCCCCTGGCCTTACAGGGGAAGGCGCTATTGCAGCTTGCTGAGGACACTTGTCCCAATTTGCAATGAATTTGTGTTACCTTTGGGGGGTGCTCCGACGGAACCCCCAAAGTGATAAGCCAAGAATACCAAGAACTGGAATTACTGCAGTCTAATTACAGATTTCACGGCAATTGAATTACATTAGCATGATAACGGCTATCCATTATTTGCTGTATAATTTTTTATGCCCATTCACTATTCATTATGAGGCAGTATTTATTTATCCATTTAGTCGTTATAATTAGCCTATGCTTCTTCATGCAAGAACTTCTTTAATAATCATTTATGATTATTTTAATTTGTGATAAATTTCGTATTAATTACTTTGTAAGTAATTTATATAATAATTAATTTTGTAATTAATTTGTAATTATTATGTTAAGTAATTAATTTATATAATTAATAATAAATTAAGCCCCCACGAGGTGCGTTTTCTTCCAACTCACAGAAAATACAGTTTTGATATTCCAAGAGTATGGCTTAATGTTATAAAAAATTTGTGGGGTTTGCTATGGGGAAACTGGTACTATTAAGGGGTAAGGGTAAGTAGAATAGAGGTATCAAGATATGGGAGAATCAAAAGGCCCGGCCCCCAAAATAATATATCCACAGTAATAAATGCTTGCTACTAAACCCGGTTAGTCTAGGAAATGATCATTGTACTCCCACACAGGAATAAGGGATACTCTGTTCAAACTTACTTATTTATTAACCCCTTAACACCCCCCATACACAATCACACCAATAACAATTTAATACTAACTTTACCACACAATCTTACGTTAAAAGCCTTGGTCCACCTAGACAGGATACAAGGTTTTACACTGAAAGCAAGCTAGGGTAAAGCTCTACTATAACACACTAGAGTCAGCCTAGGGTAGGGGACCACGTGGTACACTGGGACCCCTGTTAGCATAGCAGGTAATATAAAAACTTAACTAACACTTACTACACCCCAGGTATACTACTCTACACATATAACGATAGGTATGCCAGACATATACAAAAATGAGTAATGGAGTACTTAACCAACTAAGTCACAGAAATAAAGAATTAAGAGGAAGGAGGAGAGCGCGTCCGAACAGCACGGCAGTCAGCAGAGAAGACCGTCTCAGTCTCGAGCCCTGCCGCATGCGTGTGTGGTGCCGGGAAGAGCCCAATTGATCATACAGCTACACACATTAAAACATCTTCCCCTTATGCCTCATATTGCTACTTTCCTCACTCTACGGGTAGTTAAACTTATAACAATGTTACTTAATCCACAACAAGTTTAAGAGCCTAAATGCTTTGTGAGCCACACAAATAATCGTACTTCTGGCAGGGATGATTACAAACAGCTACATCTCTCTATGCGTGCCCTGCCATATTGTCGTTAATAAGCTCAATTTTGACCTCTGGTTTCCATCTAAAGAACCCAGAGTCGTAACACTCCTCCCCCCTTCAGAGAAAAAAAAATGTGACTACTAGAATAGTAGTCATATTTTTTTTGTAAGAGTATACAGAATAAAATGGACATCCATGACATAATAGAAAATCAACCAAACAACAATTTCTCTGTCAAAAAAAAATTACAAGGGAATTCTCTGAAAGAAAAACATACACCAAACAAAAAAAAAAAAAAGGAAGTAAATAAATTGGACACGGGATATTTAATGTTACAGGAGAACCTAAAAAAAATAACTAAAGCATGACATTTGGTATGGCTTCCTGCGGCTCAGATGAATGTTACTCAGGCAAGCGGAACAGAGCGTCGGCTATCACGTTGAGCCGGCCCGGTAGGTGGATAATAGATAGATTAAAGTCCTGTAGGTACAATGCCCACCTGAGGATGCACTTATTTTTCTGCTTCATCTGATTCATGAAAACTAATGGGTTATGGTCCGTGTACACTTCCACTATATTACCTGTGAGGTACACTTCGAACTTTTTGCAAGTTAGCACAAGCGCCAACGCCTCTTTCTCTATCACCGAATAATTGCGCTGCGCCTTGTCAAATTTCACAGAGTAATAATATACTGGGTGTTCCACTTTATCATCCCCAGTTTGCAACAACACTGCACCAGCACCCGAGTCAGACGCGTCAACTTGAATTTTAAACGGACGGTCGAACCTTGGACTAGCAAGCACTGGGGCGGAAGCTAAGATCAATTTCAAGTTTTTAAATGCCTCTGCACAGTCCGATGACCACTTAAATTTAACGGCCTTCCGCAACAAATCTGTGAGAGGAGTGGCCACACTGGAAAAGTTCTGACAAAAGCGTCGGTAGTACGCACACATACCGATAAATCGTTGAATGTCCTTTTTAGACCTGAGCACTGGATAGTCCAGAATAGCACTAATTTTGTCTTGTCGAGGTAACACTTTTCCTTGGCCCACTTCATAACCGAGGTACGTCACTGTGCCTTGGCCAAAATGACACTTTTTAGCATTTAAAGTTAGATTTGCATGTTTCAACACTGTGAACAACTGGCGTAACCTAGCTATGTGGTCAGCCCAATTAATATCAAAGAGCACAATATCATCTAAATACGCCCGACAATTTGGCACATTAGCGAGCAAAGAGTTCATTAGCCTCTGGAACGTGGCAGGGGCATTACGCAAGCCGAATGGTAACACAATGGACAAGCTGCAGGAATGGTCGAACAAATGGCTGTTAGAGTTTAACCCAAGCAAATGTAATGTAATGAAGATAGGGGTAGGAAGCAGGAGACCAGATACAAGGTATCATTTGGGAGATGAAATACTTCAAGAGTCAGAGAGAGAGAAAGACCTGGGGGTTGATATCACGCCAGACCTGTCCCCTGAAGCTCATATCAAGAGGATAACATCAGCAGCATATGCCAGGTTGGCTAACATAAGAACGGCCTTTAGAAACTTGTGTAAGGAATCTTTCAGAACATTATATACCACATATCAGACCAATCCTGGAGTATGCGGCTCCAGCATGGAGTCCCTATCTAGTCAAGCATAAGACTAAACTGGAAAAGGTTCAAAGGTTTGCCACCAGACTAGTACCCGAGCTGAGAGGTATGAGCTACGAGGAGCGACTGCAGGAATTAAACCTCACTTCGTTGGAAGACAGAAGAGTTAGGGGGGACATGATCACCACATTCAAGATTCTCAGGGGAATCGACAGGGTTGATAAAGACAGGCTGTTTAACACAAGGGGCACACGCACTAGGGGACACAGGTGGAAGCTGAGTGCCCAAATGAGCCACAGAGATATTAGAAAGAACTTTTTTAGTGTCAGAGTGGTTGACAAATGGAATGCATTAGGAAGCGATGTGGTGGAGGCTGACTCCATACACAGTTTCAAATGTAGATATGATAGAGCCCATTAGGCTCAGGAAACTGTACACCTGTTGATTGACGGTTGAGAGGCGGGACCAAAGAGCCAGAGCTCAACCCCCGCAAGCACAACTAGGTGAGTACAACTAGGTGAGTACTTGATACTCAAACACACCCTCGGGGGTCACAAACGCCGTTAGTTGTTTAGCACGTTCAGTGAGAGGGATTTGATAGTACCCTCTCGATAGATCGAATTTAGATACGTACGTGGCGATCCCGATTTCGTCGATACAGTCCTCGAGACGTGGCAACGGATAGGCGTCCACTATGGTCACCTTGTTGAGCTGCCGATAATCGGTGCATAATCGCCAGGAGCCATCTGGTTTGGGGACCAAAAGGCAGGGCGAGCACCAAGAGCCCTGGCTCGGCCTGATGAGGCCGTGCTGGAGCAAGAAGTCGACCTCCTTACGGACGATGGCCTTCTTTTCCGGACTCATCCGATAGGGTTGAAGGCGAATGGGGGTGTAGTCCGTCAACTCGACATCATGGTAAATGGCATCAGTCTGGGTCGGGACCTCCCCGAACAGACTGGAGAATTCGTCAAGCAACGACTGCACCTCGTCACGTTGGGACATCTGCAAATGGGACAGTCCCTCCTCCACAGCATTCACAGAACTAGAATTATTGAGAATGAGATTAGTTGGGTCCCCAGAACAATCATCCCCTCCCTCACTGGAAATGGAAACATTGGTTAGTGCAATGGGCCTGGGGCCCTGGAACTTCTTCAGCCGATTCACGTGTACGAGCATTACCTGTTTACGCTTATCAGAGTGTCTTACTTTGTACGTGAGGTCCCCAGTCTTCTCTGTCACAATGTAGGGGCCCTCGTACTTGTGGGACATAGTGCTCCCCAGTCGAGGCTTTAGTACCAGGACAGGGTCACCGGGCTGAAATACCCGCAACTTAGCCTTGGCATCGTTCCGTTCTTTCATATTCTCTTGGGCCTTCCCAAGATACTTTAGTGCCGCAGCCTTGCAGTCCTTGAGTCTCTGGTGGTGTTGCGCAAAGAAAGCCGAACCTTCGGTTAACGTTACGTTCCCTAACAGATTCTCCTGTAACATTTGCAAGGGTCCACGAACTTTATGGCCAAAGACTAACTCAAAAGGAGAACAACCCAGTGAACTTTGCAACCCCTCCCTAGCAGCAAACAAAACATACGGCAAGTTCTCGTCCCAGAAGGTATGGGAACTCTCGCACGATGTCTTCAACATCTGCTTCAGAGTTAGATGGAACCTTTCAATGACCCCCTGACTCTGTGGATGGTATGGGCTGGAAACCTTATGAGTTATTCCATGGTCCTTACAAAATTGTTCAAAAATATCAGACTTAAAGTTAGTACCATTGTCAGTCTGTACAACCCGAGGCAGTCCAAAAGTGGAAAAAATTGCAACATACGAGCAACAACAGTCTTTGCTCGGATGTTCCTTACAGCAAAAGCCTCTGGGTAACGAGTCGTGATACACATCATCGTAATTAGATAAATATTACCAGACTTAGTTCTAGGTAATGGACCAACACAGTCCATTACCACATGAGAAAATGGTTCCTCCGGCACGACAATAGGCTTAAGAGGAGCTTTAGGTGGAGTCTGGTTTGGTTTCCCAACAAGTTGACATGCAATACATGCATTACAAAATTTTGCCACATCGCTTTTCAGCTTGGGCCAGAAAAAGTACTTGCAGATTTTGTGATACGTAATATTAATGCCTTGATGTCCCCCCATAGGATCATCATGGGCAGCTGACAAAACTCTTTCTCTATAGCAGGTCGGCAACATAACCTGGTGGACTACCTCCCACTCATTTGACAAGGGAGCACTCTGAGGTCTCCATTTTCTCATCAAAATCCGATCATTGTAGTAGTACCCAGTTGCTGCGTCTACAATTTCCTCCTTAGAGACGGCTGTCTCGTGACAATCTGCAAGACTGGGGTCAGCTTTCTGTAACTCACTCAAGGAGGCGTCCAGGCCTTGGTCAGATGTCATTGGCCGAGGCTCAACAGTGTTCTCCTCCACCTCCCCACTACTCTCGGTAGGCGGGGGTGACAGGCTCTCCACAATGTCCTCGGCCCCGTCATCGAGTCGGGCCATGAATGTGTCCGCAAGGTCCACTGGGCTTTCACCACTCGGAAGGTCCCTCGTGTCCTTGGGATTTACCACCTTGGCAAGCACAGGGCTGCCCTTACATTTAAGTCCCATAGACCTAGTCACCACGCACGCAGGGTACACAACATTATCCTCTGCGGTGGGTGAATCCAGGCAAACCTTTGGGGTAGGCAACATAACAGGCAGTCTGGAGTCCCCTACCTTATCCCCGGCTAAATCATTACCCAATATTACATCAACATTAGGGAAAGGTAGGTACGAAGTGACTCCGACTGTACAAATACCCTTGTGGAAATCAGATTCCAGGGTAACCTTACGGAGGGGTACTGCTCGAGTATCACTAGTGACACCCTCGACCAGTACCACCTCTCCAGTGTCGAGAGTATTGGCACCTTGCAAAGCACTCTCTAAAATTAAAGTCTGGATGGCACCGGTGTCTCGGAAGATCACCACGTCCCTCCAGGAAGAACCCTCAGACAAAAGTAGTCTCCCTTTCGATAAGAATGGGGTAAGCAGGTCCAACCACTGTGGGTTGGAAGTCTTACTCCCTAACCCTTCAGAAGGCCTCAAGCCCTGTGTCACAACGAGAGCATTGGGTCTTTTTTCCGGGTACAGTTGCCAACAACGGCTAATATGGTGGGTTGAACTTTTACAATGACCACAGAAACGTCGGGGAGAAGAGACATTACTAACCGAATTACCCTTCGGTTCACTCTTTAGTGTTGTGGGGGTAGACAATTTAACAGGGTTAGTTATGTCTGAAACAGAAGGTGCATTAGGTGAAGGTTTAGAATGAGCTGGTCTGGACTGGCTGTGGGTATAAGTTTTGTTACTCTGTGGGGTAAAATTATTTTTATTGGGCCTTTTGCCCGCCAACTGGTAGTTTTCTGCCATCTTGGCCAAGTCCCCTATTTTAGAATTTAACTCTACCCTTCCTCTAAGGTATTGCGAAATATATTCTGGCATACTATCTATAAAGTGTTCTACTAAGACTACATTTCTGAGTGCCTGGTATGTTTCGGCTTTAGCCGAGCGAATCCATTTATCAAACAATCTAATTTGCTCATTGGCAAATTCAGTGAACGGTTGGTTGTGAGTGGGCCTAAGGTTGCGATAAGTTTGGCGGTGAGCTTCAGGAGTAATTTCGTACGCCCTCAAAATCTTTCCCTGACTTCATCATATACAAAACACTCGTCGTCAGGCATATTAATAAAAATATCTTGTGCTTTACCCCTAAGCCGCCCCTGCAAGATTTTCACCCACTCTTCCCTTGGCCAGTTCATGGACATGGCTAGTCTCTGAAAATGGTTAAAAAATCTTTCAGGGTCTGACTCTGAAAATTCAGGCAAGTTGTGTTTTTTATCGGAATGTCTGGAGTTCGAGTCCCCAGTAGGTGGTACCATTCTTGCCGCCTCATTTTTGAGCCTTTGCTCTTCCACTTTAGCATTTTGTTCTGCTACTCTGGCCTCTTGCTCTGCCAGTCTTAACTTGGCTAGTGTTAATTCTAATTCTATATTTCTACTCACTGCACTTTCCCCTGAATTGGGTTCGCATAAAATTGTATCACTTGGCACTAGTTCTTGGTCTATACAATGCCGTAAAATTTCATTCATCAAAATCCACTTTCTATCTGCGTCATTTAATTCTAGGCCAAATTCCTTGCCTAACAATATTAAATTTGCTTTGTTGAGCTTCTTTATCTCTATCACTGAAGGGTTCATTGCCAGTCTCTGCATTTCAGATGACATGACTAAAAATTTTAGCTCCTAGCCACAGAAAAAAATTAAAAATTAAAAAATTGGAAAAAACAAAAATTTGCACGGCCCCTAACACAAGGCCACACTAACCTTAATCGTGAAGAGATCCAGTTGGGTGTCCAGTCAGTGCAATGAATGTCCTACGCCAGGTGAGCTCCCGGACAGGCCCCCACTTGTTAAGAACAATAGTGGGCTTGCTATGGGGAACTTGGTACTATTAAGGGGTAAGGGTAAGACTAGAGGTATCAAGATATGGGAGAACAAAAGGCCCGGCCCCCAAAGTAAAATATCCACAATAATAATTGCTTGCTACTAAACCTGGTTAGTCTAGGAAATGATTATTGTACTCCCACATAGGAATAAGGGATACTCTGTTCAACCTTACTTATTTATTAACCCCTTAACACCCCCCATACACAATCTCACCAATAACAATTTAATACTAACTTTACCACCCAATCTTACGTTAAAAGCCTTGGTCCACCTAGGCAGGATACAAGGTTTTACACTGAAAGCAAGCTAGGGTAAAGCTCTACTATAACACCTAGAGTCAGCCTAGGGTAGAGGACCACGTGGGACACTGGGACCCCAGTTAGCATAACAGGTACAAAATACTTAAATATACTTACTACACCCCAGGTATACTACTCTACACATATAACGATAGGTATGCCACAATATAACCACAAAAATAGCAAAGAAAACTTAACCAGACGAAGATACAGAAAAAATAAATAAGAGGAGGGAGAGGCACTTCCTTCCACCACAACCAGTCAGCCGAGAAGAGCGTCTCCCGTCTCCGAAAGCTATGCTGCCAGCAGACTGTTCAACTAATCATACTGGTGCCCGATACTAAATTTACTCAGGTTTACTTTACAAATGATTAGACAGTATTAGTAAACATAGTTGGTGCCTATTTTATTATTTAATAAACAACCCCAAGCTCAATCTTTAAATACTCTTTGAGAAACAAGAATAGTCTTACGACTGGCAGGGAAGATACAAACAACTAACTCTCTCTATGCGTGCCCTGCCATATTCTCGATAATAAGCTCAATTTTGACCTCTGGTTTCCCTCTAAAGAACCCAGAGTCGTAACACTAACACACTTCGTAGCAATCTAGTTCACACTGCTCCTCCTGCTGCTAATGCTGCTGGTGTCTACTCTATTTCCTGTTCGTCTTGTCCTCTCCAATACTTTGGCGAAACTGGCCGTACACTGAATGACAGACTTAAAGAACACAAGAGAAGTGTTAAGTCTGCAGACACTAACAATGCTCTCTTCTGCCATGTGAGGGATTCTAATCATCCCATTGATTGGTCTTCCTCCAAAATAATCTTTCCTGCCTCTACTCTACACAGACGCCGTCTTGTGGAATCGGCTCTAATACACAATGTACCCAACATGAACTTGAGTCATGGCTTTGTTGCTGTGGACTCTTCCCTTTCACAGTATATACTCAAATGCTCTAATCTTTCTAACAAACGTGACCTAACATAGCCTACCCCTTCTATTTCCTTTCTTTCTCTTTCCTTTTCTTTATCTCTTCTCCTACGCTCCCTTCCTTCCTCTTCTTATTCCTATCTCCTTCTCATTCGGTGGTTATAATAGGAGCTGCCTCGTATGGGCCAATAGGCCTTCTGCAGCTCTTATTATTATTACTATCCCCTCTACTACACCTTATTTTGCTCCTCAGCTCTCTCTTGCCTATTTATTGCCTGTCTCTACTCCCTCTTCACAACAGAGCCAAAGTAGCGGAAGGAAGATCCACTGCGATATGGTACGAACAAGCCACTGGTTACTCCTCTTTCAAGCCTGGCAAAAAGATATCCAGAGACATTGCAGTAGCCATACACAGACTCAGACTTGGTTACAAGTGCTGCTGGGAGGTAATGAACCCAATAGTTAAAGAGTGTCACATATGTGAAACTGAAGCAGAGGCGCCACTGTTGCAATACTTACTGGAATGTGAAGCTACTGAACCCCTGCGCATCAAACTCAACATTAATCCAACGACAGCAGCTGCATTAGATGCACATTCCACCGCGACTACAATGATTAGAAAAGCCGTTGAGGAATGGGACTCATTAGTGAGCATTCTGCATCTACATCCACCACCAAGATAAAGTTAATAAAACAGGATTAAAACCAGTGCACTAAAACAGAAGCGATAAATAAACAGGAAAAGAGAAATCCCCTCCTCCATTTTAAACTTAGACCCAAATATCACAGGAAAAAGGTTATCATGTATAACCAAACTCAGTTACGGGCTCACCATAGCTCGTGCTACATGGACACTTCGTCCTGAGTAGCTAAATCTTTAACAACAACATCCCTCATGACAATCGACTTGAGAATGGTCCAGGACGGACCGAAACGTCGTCGTCTCTTCACCGTCTAGTGTGTGGTCTGGTCAACATACTTTAGCCACGTTATTGTGACTCATCGCCTGCACACAGTTATTAGTCTTGCTGCACACCCACCCAACTGGGCGGCAGCTTTACAGTCATGTGCATGCATTACTTACAGTAAGCAAATTTTGGATACATCGCTAAGATTTCGGGCAGCACATCATTATAAATGAAGTACTTACACATTTCTTACAGTAAGCAAATTTTGGATACTTCGCTAAGATTTCGGCCAGCACATCATTATAAATGAAGTACTTACACATTTCTTGGAAACCATTGATGGTGTTATCTCTAAATTCCGTGATTTTTTTCACATTCCATTATATAATGACGCAAAGTATGCGAATAGTTCTGCTGACAGAGTTTATATTTAGTCAGATCTACATCAGCAGATGTTACAAACTCCCAGAGGTACTTGTAGCCGAGCCTAAGCCTAGCAGTGGTAACATCTAGAAGTCTGCTAACCTTATTGGATGACCCATAGACATGCGGTTCTTCCTGCATAATAGAATAATGATAGATGGAGTAACTGGTGTGAATTTCACTTTACCTCAAGTCTCCGAAATTTAGTTGATGTTCCCGGAATATTACTGCCCTCAGGCTGCTCAAAGGCAGTCCAAGTTGGTAATCAATTCCCTCTTTACGAGCAAAAGTCTTGGCCAACTCATTAGTTCCATCATGCATTCGGAGACCAATATGGGAAGGAATCCACAGGAGACAAACTCTGATTCCATCATTGATTATTTCATTATACCTGTGTCTAGCTTCAGAGATAAGCACGCCACTGTTATGCCTGTTGTGTATTAAAATGACTACATTTTTATGTAAATTTCTTTTTGTAAAAGATGATGATAAACTTCAATAAATGTAAGTAATTATCAAAGAAGGCACCAAGCCGGGAAGGTTATGTAGCACCATCAAATAAAGGTATTATTGAAACTTTATAGGAAAACGTTAAATCTTAAATATATCTCTATTCCTATACTTGAAATATTGTATACTTTGCTCTCTCCATCTCCATCCATCAAGCCCCGGAAGCACCTCAAGGTTTCCTCAAGGTATGGCTATACCAAAGGAAACAGAGAGTTAGTATAAATGGAGTCAAGTCAGAGTGGGAAAATGTTGTAAGTGGAGTGCCTCAAGGCTCTGTCTTGGGACCTCTGTTGTTTAAAATATATATAAGAACATAAGAACAAAGGCAACTGCAGAAGGCCTATTGGCCCATACGAGGAAGCTCCTATTTATAACCACCCAATCCCACTCATATATATGTCCAACCCATGCTTGAAACAATCGAGGGACCCCACCTCCACAATGTTACGCGGCAATTGGTTCCACAAATCAACAACCCTGTTACTGAACCAGTATTTACCCAAGTCTTTCCTAAATCTAAACTTATCCAATTTTATACCCATTGTTTCGCGTTCTGTCCTGTGATGATACTTTCAATACCCTATTAATATCCCCTTTGTTATGTCCATTCATCCACTTGTAAACCTCTATCATGTCACCCCTAACTCTTCGCCTTTCCAGTGAATGCAAATTAAGCTTTGTTAATCTTTCTTCATATGAAGATTTCTAATTTGGGGAATTAACTTAGTCATCCTACGCTGGACACGTTCAAGTAATTTATATCCATTCTATAATATGGCGACCAAAACTGAACTGCATAATCTAAATGGGGCCTAACCAGAGCAAGATATAGCTTAAGAACTACACCAGGTGTCTTGTTACTTACGCTGCGATTAATAAATCCGAGTGTCCTATTTGCCTTATTACGAACATTTATGCATTGATCCTTTTGTTTTAAATTCTTACTAATTATAACTCCCCAGATCCCTTTCGCAATCCGACTTCGCAATCTCAACACCATCTAGCTCGTATCTTGTAACTCTATCATCATTACCTAGCCTCAGAACTTTACATTTATCAGCATTAAACTGCATCTGCCAGTCCTTTGACCATTTCAAAACCCTATCTAGATCAACTTGAAGTGATAGTGAGTCCTCCTCCGAATTAATTTCCCTACCGATTTTCGTATCATCGGCAAATTTGCAAATGTTGCTACTCAAACCTGAATCTAAATCATTTATATATATTATAAACAACAGAGGTCCCAAGACAGAGCCTTGAGGCACTCCACTTACAACATTTTCCCACTCTGACTTGACTCCATTTATACTAACTCTCAGTTTCCTTTGGTATAGCCAACGGACGCTGACTTTGTCTCCAGTAGCACAGAGCATCACCTTCACTCACCAGACCACTCCACAAGTGATCATTTGAATTTCATTATGGAATTCCAATTGAGTTATAATCGATCCAGCAATGCTGCTCAGTGCAGAAAACGACCATCTATACTGGATACAAGCTCTGAAAGTGACGGCGAGTGGCATCACGTGAATAAGGCTAACAGGACTAGCCACTCCATGACGACCCATCGCCCTATAATCACTCCAGCTTCTCCAGCTCTTCCAGCAGCTCAGACTAAATCTCCACTGCCAATCTTCAAAGTGCAGCACACCGAAGGTAAGTCTTCCTATGCCACTGTAGTAGACCTCGAAAAAGAGTACCCCCAGCTCCAGATCAGAGCAAAACCTAATCTCAGAGGTGAATACATTCTAAGACCTAAAGACGAGTCGGCCGCTACGATTCTGAAAAATTACACAAAATGTGAGGAACTGAAACCTGAGGATAAAATACGTAAAATCATTGTCCTCCACTATCCCTTGCATATGGCCCTTGACCATCTCGAAAAGCTGAACTATGTGGTGTCAGCAGAGAGATGCCAGGTAAGAACCACTAAACAGGAAACCCGACAAGTTCTTCTCACAGTTAGAGGACGGATACCGGAGAAACTTGACCTTGGAATCTGGGGCGTATTCCAACACAGGCCTTACACCCCAGAGCCCCTAAGATGCTTCAGATGTCAGAGATTTGGACATCACAAAGATGGCTGCCAACGCCCAGTGAGGTGCGGAGTCTGCAGCCAGCCCCATGACACAAAAATATGCATTGATAGACACAAGGCAAACCACCCTGTTCAGGCAAAGTGCCCAAATTGCTCCAAGGAACATCACGCCTGGAACTTGAAATGCCCTGAAAGGCTCAAAAGGCTTCATACAAACCCCACCACGCCTACAGCAGAGCCGAAGCCCCCACCAAAACTAATACCAGCTCCCCTGCCCACTAAAACCGCGTGGGGTCTACCCATTCAGAAAGAGGGGGCACACGGCCCTTCACCATCCGCCATGGTGAAGGGTGTGAAGACCCCCGTACAGGAAAAAAAGAAAGCTGGAGGACACAAGAATCATGTTCAAAGCAGTCGCCCTCCCATTTCATCCAGTAAGCACACTGGGGCCATTAGGAAAAACAATCCTAGTGTCAAAGTTACCACTGAGCAGGGTCTAAAAGCTACTAGGCCCCAAACCTGCACAGCTTTAAATAGTGCTCCCACAGAAATAGACGCTCTCTGGCCAATGCTCAAAACTCTGGTCACCGAGTTGATCGAAAGTCTGCTGTCATCACATGGAATCAAGCAAACCACAGAGACTCGGAAGACAATTGAGCACAAACTCAAGAGATTCGAAAATGTAATATCTTCACCTTCAAGACAGCAGGGCAGGAGACACCCCTCTAAAAAACAGATAGCGTCTGGATCGTCGGAAAGCGACATTGATGAGTCAATTTCAGGTCCACTAAGAACCTATACACCAATTGCAACTTCCATGGCGTGTTCATCAGACTCCATGGATACCACGGAATTATCAGCAAATTCCAAGAACATAGAGGTCTAAAGATCCTGCAATGGAATGCGCAAGGACTGCGCACTAAATTGCAACACTTGCAATGCATAGCAGTAACCAAGGGCATAGACATCCTGATACTACAGGAGAGCTTGCTTCGAGCCGGATTAGAACCTAAAATCTCAGGCTATCGAGGCTTCTTCCTTCCATGGATCAATGGGCAATCCAGGGGATGTGCAATCTATGTAAAATGTGACCTGATCTCCAAGTCCATAACCAGCCCACCTGATTGTGGAGCAGGGACAGAGGTAATGGGAGTAACCATTGAGCTAAGACACGACACACTTGAGGTGTTTAATGTGTACAGGTCTCCACATGCCGAAATGGATCTCTCTGTGTTATTTGGAAACGGGACAACAACAAACACAATCATTTGTGGAGATTTTAATGCCCATCATCGATTGGTACTGGGCTCGAACACAACAAACGAAGCCGGCATTCACATTGCACACCTATTAGACCAGCTTCCAGAAATACAAATCCTAAACAAGAATGAACCTACCCACATCCAAGGAGGCAGATTAGACCTAACCTTCGTTTCAGCCTCCCTAAGAGATGTAGCGACATGGTCAGTTGAGCCCACACTCACAAGCGACCACTATGGGGTCCAAATTGATCTTACGTTAGACCTACCCACTCCACCTTCGCCTCCATCTGAAGCCTGGAACTTTGCTTTAGCAAACTGGGACCGATTTCAAAACCTCATTTCAGAGTGGCATAGAAACTATGATCTTCCCGGAGACATTAATCAGGCAGAACAAGAATTTGTCAAAGCGATTCAAAGTGCAGCCAACCACTCAATCCCACTGAAAAAACAGTCCACCGGACACCATAAAGATCATTGGTACTATTGCGAACGTGTCAAAGAACTCAACCATAGACTCAACAGAACAAGAAAGCTATACAAAAAGCATCCGAGTGACCGCAACAGGTCCTTACTTTGTGAGGTCAAGGAACATGTACATCGAGAGACCAGACTAATAAAAGAACAAAAGTGGCTGGAATGGTGTTCACACCTGAATGAACACACCTCTCTTGGAGAGATGTGGCAGCAAATCCACCGGGCCAAAGGGAATAAAACACCTAAAGCCCCACACCCCAAGGATCCTCTACAGGAAGCCGAAGTACTGGCAACCAGGTTTGCAGAGAGAGCAGCCAGCAATCAACTTCCACCAGATGTATTAGCAGTACAGACAGGACTAGAGGAAGAAAGGTGGCACAGAATCCTTACAGCATGTGAAGAAGTCTCTGACACTAATGCCCCCTTCACACTGGATGAGCTCAATCGGGCTAAGAAAAACTCCAAGGATACATCCCCTGGAGCTGACAAAATAACCTATAAAATGATTAGAAACCTCGGCCCAGAGGGAGACGCTGCATACCTAAGGTTAATTAATTTAGCCTGGACTTCTCAAACTAGACCTTCAGCTTGGAATAGAGCAGACATAGTACCGATCCCAAAACCTAAAGATCCAGATAATCCCAGGCCCATTTCTCTCCAAAGCTGTGCAGCCAAGACGGCTGACAGAATGGCACTCAACAGACTGGAGTGGAAAATGCCTAGACTGCACCATGATATGTATGCCTATAGAAAAGGGGTTGGCACAGTGGAATGTATTACAACTCTGTTAGCCCACTTGAATGACAGACCAGGAATGCTGATATTCCTGGACCTCGAAAAAGCCTTTGAACTGGCTAGCGCCCCTGCTATTCTCTGCTGCCTCATTGACAAAGAGGTCAGAGGCAACCTGCTCTCCTGGATCAAAAACTGTCTCATAAACAGAGAAGCAAGAGTAAAAATTCATGGCACAGTTTCTGAGTACAAAAGACATGAAAATGGTACACCGCAAGGAGGTATTCTCAGCCCTCTTCTCTTCAACTGTTTAATGGAAAGAATAATGAGGTTGAAACTTCCACATCACTGTAGGCTGCTAAACTACGCGGACGACTTTGTCATCATCATAAAAGGAAGGGATGCGGCGCGCCTTGCACCCAAATGCTTAGACTGCATCAGTAAAGAGGCAAAACAGATTGGGATCAAACTCAACCCCTCAAAGTCAAAAGCCATGCCCATAAAAATAGCGAAGCCCAATATCCAACTCACAGTACAGGGTCAACCAATCGAATGGGTGGACACCTATCAGTACCTAGGAATAATCCTGGACACACACATGAATTTTAATGCTGAGGTCACTTACTTGAGAGAGCGAACTGCGGCCAGGACGGCAATCCTCAGGTCGCTAACCTCCCTCTCTGGAGGAGCCAATCTGCAAGTCCTTCGCACATACTATGTACAGGCAGTCAGATCAGTGATCGATTATGCAGCACCTGCACTCACAAATCTATCACACCAACAGTGGAAAAAGCTTGAAGTTGCCCAAAACAATGCTATGAGAGCCGCACTGGGAGCCCCCATGTGGACCAAGCTTGAAACACTTAGACTGGAGACGGGTTTGCCCTCTCTACAGGAAAGAATATCTCAAAGGACAGCTACAATTATTAGTAAGATAATTATTTCTTCTGATCCAATCCCAGTACGGCAGGCCTTGGTGGTTGGACTAGGGCAAAACAATGGAAACTCTTGGGCTGCAAGAGCAGGAAAAGTCCTAAACAGACTACAGTTAAAAAGCATGATTCTCGATAGAGAGGGTGATCATCCACACCCAAATTACACTCCTGCTGCACCGTGGGAAGAGCCTACTTTCAAAATAGTAATAGAAAGTCTCCCAATGAAAAAGGCTGCCTATGATCCGACAATCCTAAGGCGCATAATAGAAGAGCAAATGTATAGCATAGCAGTAGCAGGAGCCACCCACATTTTCACAGACGGATCGGTGGACACAGAATATGAAAGTGCTGGCGCTGCTCTTTGCACGGCCAGCATACAGGCATATTGGAGACTGGGAGGACTAGTATCATCAACCCAAACTGAGCTGTTTGCCATACAACAGGCATTCGCATATGTGATTGCACAAAACACTCAAAATGCCATCATACACACAGACTCAAAAGCTGCACTTCAAATACTAGGACAAAAACAGTGGAAAGATAACGTGGAGATAATTACCACCATTTTGTATCTTGGAGCAGTCGCTAAAGGCAAAGGACTCAACATAACCTTGAACTGGATCCCATCCCATATTGGAATCCCATTAAATGAGAAAGCTGATGAAATTGCTAAACTGGCAACTCGTCATCCAGTGATAGATAAAACAATTCAACCCAGCCTAGAGAACATTAAAAACATCATCACCAAAAAACTCTCACACCTCAACAAAGCCTACCTACACCAGAGAATAGCTGAAGGCTCGCCCTCTGCAACATGGTATCTTCAGGCAACTAAATTAGAAAGATTAAATATCCCAAAAGGAATCCACAGGGAAATAGCAGTTAGGTTATATAGACTACGTCTAGGTTACAGATGCAACTGGGAGATTGGTGAACCCCGACAGAGAGAGTGCATCTTCTGCCAAACTGTCACAGAAAAGCCATTACTTCACTATCTTCTAGAATGTGAAGGAACCAACGACCTTAGAAGAGCTTTAAGAGTTCCTGAATCTTGCTGTGGCCACCCTGAAGCCATCAACAGAGCCACTCTCCTGGTCAACAAAGGTGTCCAGCAGCTGGACGCCCTCATAAAGACTGTGAAGCAGTATCCTCCCCCTCGATAACAGCTCGATGATTAAAGGCAATGTCAGAATAATGAAAAGAATTACGGAGAAAAACAAAAAAAAATTGTACCACTTACGGGCTATTCATGCCCGTGCCACCTCTTGGGTGGCTTAATCCTTATCAATCAATCACTGGTATAGCCATGCCCTAATCCAGCTTAATATAGCACCCCCAATACCATGAGCCTCTATTTTTTTTAATCAGTCTTTCATGTGGCACTGTATCGAAAGCTTTGCTAAAGTCAAGGTACACAACATCACAATCCTTACCACTATCAACTGCCTCAACTATGCTAGAATAAAAAGATAACAAATTTGTTAAACATGAACGGCCATTTATAAAACCATGTTGCGACTCAATTATTAATTTATGTTTTTCAAGATGAAGACGAATTTTATTTGCTATTATAGATTCCAGTAACTTTCCCACAATAGACGTTAGGCTAATTGGTCGATAGTTAGACGCAAGTGATCTATCTCCTTTCTTAAAAACTGGTATCACATTAGCAACTTTCCAAAACTCTGGCACTCTGCTTACTCTATTGATTTATTAAATATGATTGACAGTGGGTCACAAAGCTCCTCTTTGCATTCTTTCAGCACTCTGGCAAACACTTCATCCGGCCCTGGGGATTTGTTTGGTTTGAGTTTTACTATTTGTTTAAGAACATCCTCCCTGGTAACTGCTAAACTCGTCAACCTGTCCTCGTCCCCACCCACATAGACTTGTTGGGCTGAAGGCATATTGTTAAGTTCCTCCTTAGTAAATACAGATACAAAATATTTATTAAAGATACTACTCATCTCTTCATCACTATCTGTTATTTGACCTGTCTCAGTTTTTAATGGACCTATCCTTTCCCTAGTCTTAGTTCGATATAACTGAAAAAAACCTTTAGGATTTGTCTTTGCTTGCCCTGCTATACGAACTTCATAGTTTCTTTTTCTTTCCTTATCTCTTTTTTAACATTTCTAACTAGTTGTACGAATTCCTGTTCTAAAGTGACCTCCCCATTTTTAATCCTCTTGTACCAAGCTCTCTTTTTACCTATAAGATTCTTCAAATTCTTTGTGCCAATGTCAGAATTGTCAAAATGATGTACCTTGCATACATCAGATCTTTAGTGGATTATGCTGCACCTCTGCTTGTTTTGATGCCTGAAAGAAAGCTTGGAGGGCTTGAAAAATTGCAGAACGAAGCCCTGAGGATAATCCTTGGGTGCCCTCGTACCACAAAGATACTTAATATGAGAAAGGAACTTAATATTCTGAGCGTTGTTGATCGTGTTACTGAAATTAACTGTCAAATTGGTATAAAAATGCTTAGGCTAACTCATCCTAATCCTTGCACAGAAGCCCTCCAGACTTACTTTATTGAAGATCAGCATTGTTCCAAATGGATAACAAAAACTGGAACTCAACTCAGAATGTATGGGGTTCATGATTTGTACCAAGAGAAACAACAACGGCACTTTCCTGCACCGTGGGAGGTTACACCCTTTCCAGTTTTAATCCCTCCCTTTCCACCCAAGAAGCAAATTAGAGATAAGCCCAAGCTTCGTCTTGAGGCAAAGCTCAACGCCTTAAGCCATATTGATGCTCTGTCCACAGAGCATTCTCTCTCTCAAATCATATACACTGATGGTTCCCTACACCGCACCACGGGTGCAGCTGGAAGTGCAGTTGTTCTGACAATGGGCGATGGCTTGTACTTTGAGTGGGGAGTCCGTATAAACAATTGGGCCTCTACCCTTCAGACCGAACTATTTGCCTTGATCCTTGCACTGAAATGTGTACAAGTCTCCAAACTTGATACATTAATTGTAAGTGACTCCTTATCATCCTTAAATGCTCTCAACTCTTTAAGACATAACTGTAACATGCTCGTGTCCGAAGCTAGACACAAATACAACAAAATTATTAAGATGGTAACAGAGTCCATTTCATGTGGTCTCCATCTCATGTTGGCCTCCGAATGCATGATAGAGCTGATAAGTTAGCCAAAGAATCTGCCTTTAAAGGAGCCGTTGAGTGTAACCTTGGATTGTCAATGAGCAATCTGAGAGCAGAAGTACACCGGGAACTTCAACAAGATCTTGTAGATCTGAGGCAAAGTGAAATTGACACCAGTAATTCCATCTATCATCATACTATCATGCAAGTGGAGCCACACATCTATGGATCATCCAATAAAATCAGCAGACTTCTAGATGTTACTGCTGCTCGGCTTAGACTCGGTTACAAGTATCTCTGGGAATTCTCATTATCTGCCGATGTAGACCTGACCAAATGTAAACTGTGTCAACAAAATTATTCGCACACCCTCCGTCACTATGTGATGGAGTGCGAAAAGATACGTGAATTTAGAGACAATTCTATAACCAATGTTCCAGCGATGTGTAAATATTTAATTCAAAATGATCTGCTACCAGACATTTTAGCCAAATATCCCCAGTTTGCTAACTGTAGGTAGTAACTGAGTGATTGTAACCTATCCACCGCTGCCCACTGGATGGGAGGCGGTGTGCAGGACAAACATATAAATTTTGACACTAGCTCTCCACATATGTCAGTTGCTTAATTTAGAACCTGTACTTGAGGTCGATCTCGAACCCATTGTTGATGTGACGACTTATATTGATTTTTGTAACTAGATCATCAAGATTGTAACTTGCTTAGCTAAATGAATTGTGGGGTTCAGTCCATAAGAACATAAGAACATAAGAACAAAGGTAACTGCAGAAGGCCTATTGGCCCATACGAGGCAGCTCCTATTTATAACCACCAATCCCACTCATATACATGTCCAACCCGCGCTTGAAACAATCGAGGGACCCCACCTCCACATGTTACGCGGCAATTGGTTCCACAAATCAACACCCTGTTACTGAACCAGTATTTACCCAAGTCTTTCCTAAATCTAAACTTATCCAATTTATACCCATTGTTTCGCGTTCTGTCCTGTGTTGATACTTTCAATACCCTATTAATATCCCCTTTGTTATGTCCATTCTCCACTTGTAAACCTCTATCATGTCACCCCTAACTCTTCGCCTTTCCA
>WNGS01095065.1:0-10786 GCA_020271785.1 Procambarus virginalis
GGTTAGGTTAGGTTAGGTTAGGTTAGGTTAGGTTAGGTTAGGTTAGGTTAGGTTAGGTTAGGTTAGGTTAGGGTTAGCTTAGGTTAGGTTAGGTTAGGTTAGGTTAGGTTAGGTTAGGTTAGGTTAGGTTAGGGTTAGCTTAGGTTAGGTTTTCAAGATCTGTTGACGATTATTTGTATCTGTAGTGCGTTGCTGAAGCATTTGCACAGTTGCGATTCGAACAGAGGGTGCCAGCGAAGCCCCCAACGGCTGGGTTAACGATCATTTGGGCTTTGTTGATGAGAACGGACTATATTGTAGTTCAAGCAGTGCTTCGTTGACCTTTGATAGTGTTCGAAACAGTGTTTCATTGACCTTTGATAGTGTTCGAAACAGTGATTCGTTGACCTTTGATAGTGTTCGAAACAGTGCTTCGTTGACTTTTGATAGTGTTCGAAACAGTGCTTCGTTGACCTTTGATAGTGTTCGAAACAGTGCTTCGTTGACCTTTGATAGTGTTCGAAACAGTGCTTCGTTGACCTTTGATAGTGTTCGAAACAGTGCTTCGTTGACCTTTGATAGTGTTCGAAACAGTGCTTCGTTGACCTTTGATAGTGTTCGAAACAGTGCTTCGTTGACCTTTGATAGTGTTCGAAACAGTGCTTCATTGACCTCTGATAGTGTTCGAAACAGTGCTTCGTTGACCTTTGATAGTATCTGAAACAGTGCTTCGTTGACATTTGATAGTGTTCGAAACAGTGCTTCGTTGACCTTTGATAGTGTCTGAAACAGTGCTTCGTTGACCTCTGATAGTGTCCGAAACCTATACAAAATCATCACTTACTTCCAATACAAATAATTGCCACCAGGATCCCACCTAGCACACTTTTTAGTCCTAACTGACCACCAAATACTATTGCATTATCATGATTATCTGAGAAAATACAGAGTTTGAATGCACCGTGTATGAGCCGCTGCATGAACGAGCCTAGCAGCCGGACGGCTCGGCTCCAAGCTCACCTCTCATACACTTGCCACCAGGGGCATACACTTGCCACTTAAAGTCCCTAAAGAATATTTAAAACTTCCTGTTCTCGCTCCATTTTTAAGTGAACACAATTTCCTTAAATTGAAACTTTACTTCTCTAAAGTGTTACCAACTCCTTAAAAGTGTCACAAACTCCCTTAAAGTGTAGCCAGCTCTCAGAGTGCCACCAACGCTGATAAAGTGCCACAATGAATAGTTATGAGGCCCTGGGTATAGGCCTGAGAGAGAAAAATAAAACAGATTTCCTCGTATACAAAAAAAGGACAAAAAAATAGGTTGCCATCGCTTTTATTGAGAGATGGAGGAGGAGGACGAAGGCTTTTGTTGAAGGGTGGTTCCTAAATAGACTGAAATTGGGAATAAGGGGAGAGACTTTTGTTGGAGGCGGAATGGACAGTTGGCTCCTGGATCTCCGACCGTCTCTTTGGCATTCATGGTGGTGAGAAGCCTTGTTCAATAAATAAGCAGGAGAGTTGCGTGCGTGTGTTTGTTTGCGTGTGTGTTTTTCTTATGTGTGTGTGTTTGTGTGTATTCACCTAGTTGTGTTTGCGAGGGTTGAGCTCTGGCTCTTTGGTCCCGCTTCTCAACCGTCAATCAACAGGTGTACAGATTCCTGAGCCTACTGGGTTCTATCATATTTACATTTAAAACTGTGTATGGAGTCAGCCTCCACCACATCACTGCCTAATGCATTCCATTTGTCAACTACTCTGACACTGAAAAAGTTCTTTCTAACGTCTCTGTGGCTCATCTGGGTACTAAGTTTCCATCTGTGTCCCCTTGTTCGTGTTCCACCCGTATTGAAAAGTTTGTCTTTGTCCACCCTGTCAATTTTCCTGAGAATTTTGTAGGTGGTTATCATGTCTCCCCTTACTCTTCTGTCTTCCTGGGATGTGAGGTTCAGCTCCCTTAGCCTTTCCTTGTGTGTTTGTTAGTGTGTGTTTGCTTATGTGTGTTGCTTTCTTTGTGTGTATGGGGAGGGAGAAGGAGGTGGTGTGCGAATGTGTATGTACTCACATATATGAACTCATACACCTGTGCCCCTCAGAATAAGTTTTAGCTCTTCAACCCCACCTTTTCAGCCGCTAATGTATTGCTTCCAATCCTATTTTTTCCAATTGCATTTATTTGTAAACTATAACAACTTTGCTCCCTAAAACCTGCTCTTCAGTTCATTCCACTTCTTGCATGACTCTTACGCTAAAACTTCCGACCGTCTCCGAACACCCTGGTTCCTAAGCTTCCATCTAAGCTCTCCTGCTTCATTGGTGAACATGTTAATATTTTTGTCTTCCAGGCTTTCAAGTACCCTAAGTATTTTATAAGTGTTTTATATGTGTTTTTGTATATACTTTAGAGGAGAGAGAGAGGGGGGGGGAGGAGCAGGTAGGGATTGAGCAGCATCTGAGGGGAATATGTGAGTGAGGGGTTGACAAGAGGTCAAGTGATTAAGGATTAATTGATGTAGAATCATTCTAAAAAAAGGAGAAAACCTTGAAATAAGTTGAGGATACAAGACAGCTCAAGTGGCCAACATCTGAGGCCACCTTTAGTAAAGTGGCCAACATCTAGGGCCACCTTTAGTAAAGTGGCCAACATCTAGGGCCACCTTTAGTAAAGTGGACAGCATCTGGGGCCACCTTTAGTAAAGTGGCCAACATCTGAGGCCACCTTTAGTAAAGTGGACAGCATCTGAGGCCACCTTTAACAAAGTGGCCAACATCTAGGGCCACCTTTAGTAAAGTGGCCAACATCTAGGGCCACCTTTAGTAAAGTGGCCAACATCTAGGGCCACCTTTAGTAAAGTGGCCAACATCTGGGGCCACCTTCAGCAAAGTGGACAACATCTGAGGCCACCTTCAGCAAAGTGGCCAACATCTCAGGCCACCTTCAGCAAAGTGGCCAACATCTCAGGCCACCTTCAGCAAAGTGGCCAACGTCTGGGGCCACCTTCAGCAAAGTGGCCAACATCTAGGGCCACCTTTAGCAAAGTGGACAGCATCTGGGGCCACCTTCAGCAAAGTGGCCAACATCTCAGGCCACCTTCAGCAAAGTGGCCAACATCTCAGGCCACCTTCAGCAAAGTGGCCAACATCTCAGGCCACCTTCAGCAAAGTGGCAAACATCTCAGGCCACCTTCAGCAAAGTGGCCAAAGGAGATTTACAGGTCATATATATCCAACCTGTCAGACGCACCCTTAAATATTAAAGAACTTCTTTAGTGAGAAAAATCATGGTACTGTGAAGTTATGTGTTCTGTTATGTGTTCTGTTATATGTTCTGTTATGTGTTCTGTTATGTGTTATGTTATGTGTTATGAACGTCTTCAGAGACAGTGGATGTTTGTGTCTGTGGATACGTGTTAGACTAAGAAGGGATGGGAACTATCAGGAATAATTGCCAAGCCATTACGACTATATGTCACTGGGAAGGGATCAGGATAAGGATTTGGGGGTGGGACGAGGGAAGGAATGGTGCCCAACCACTTGAACGGTCGGGGATTGAACGAAGAAGCTAACTTGATCTTGCCGTCACATCTAGGTGGGTTCACACGCACACACACACACACACACACACACACACACACACACACACACACACACACACACACACACACACACACACACACACACACACACACACACACACACACACACACACACACACACACACACACACACACACACACACACACACACACACACACACACACACACACACACAAAATGGCCAGCAGGCGGGAGTGGAGGAAGTTCAGAAGACAAAGGACAGAGGACAACAGGATCAGATGCAACAGAGCTAGGAACGATTACATTAACATAAGACGAACATCGGAAAGGGACTATGAGAACGATATTGCAATCAAAGCAAAAAAACAACCTAAGCTACTACACAGTCATATAAGAAGGAAAATGTCGGTGAACGACCAAGTGACAAGACTAAGGAAGGCAGAGGGGGCATATACTGAAAATGACAAGGAAATCTGTGAGGCACTGAATGCCAATTTCCATGGAGTGTTCACTACCGAGCCCGAGCAGCTCCCATTGTTAGAAGGTGTTACCCTAGATGAAGGACTATCAGATATAGAGGTGACAGCAGAAGAGGTAATGAAACAGTTGACAACTCTAGATGCATCTAAAGCAGTAGGACCAGACAAAGTATCACCGTGGATACTAAAAGAAGCGGCGCAGGCCCTCAGCGTGCCTCTGGCAATGATCTTTAATGAGTCACTTATGTCGGGAGAATTGCCCAGTTGCTGGAAGAAGGCGAATGTCGTGCCGATCTTCAAGAAAGGCGATAGGGAGGAGGCACTTAACTATAGACCTGTATCACTGACAAGCATCCCCTGTAAAATACTGGAAAGAATAATTAGGCTACGACTGGTTGCGCACCTGGAGAACGTTAGGTTTGTGAACAAACATCAACATGGGTTCTGGACAGGGAAATCGTGCCTAACAAACCTTCTGGAATTCTATGATAAAATAACGAGGATAAGACAGGACAGAGATGGTTGGGCAGACTGCATATTTCTGGACTGCCAAAAAGCCTTTGATACAGTACCACACATGAGACTGCTGTTCAAACTCGAGAGGCAGGCGGGGGTAGGGGGAAAGGTCCTAGCATGGATAAGGAACTACCTAACAGGAAGGAGCCAAAGAGTTACGGTAAGGGGCGAGAAGTCGGACTGGCGAACAGTAACAAGTGGAGTACCACAAGGATCGGTACTGGGACCAATTCTATTTCTTGTATATGTTAACGATATGTTTACGGGTGTAGAGTCCTACATGTCGATGTTTGCGGATGACGCAAAGTTGATGAGAAGAGTTGTGACAGATGAGGATTGCAGGATCCTCCAAGAAGACCTGAACAGGTTGCAGAGATGGTCAGAGAAATGGCTACTGGAATTCAACACGAGCAAATGTAAAGTTATGGAAATGGGACTAGGAGATAGGAGACCAAAGGGTCAGTACACAATGAAGGGAACAGCCTACCTGTGACGACGCGCGAAAGAGACCTGGGTGTGGACGTAACACCTAATCTATCTCCTGAGGCACATATAAATAGGATAACGACAGCAGCGTACTCTACACTGGCAAAAGTTAGAACATCATTCAGAAACCTAAGCAAGGAGGCATTTAGGGCGCTTTACACTGCCTACGTGAGGCCAGT
This sequence comes from Procambarus virginalis, assembly GCA_020271785.1. Classification (NCBI taxonomy): domain Eukaryota; kingdom Metazoa; phylum Arthropoda; class Malacostraca; order Decapoda; family Cambaridae; genus Procambarus; species Procambarus virginalis. The sequence continues at coordinate 5,198 of WNGS01095065.1, forward strand.
CTTAGAGTATGCCGCCTCATCATGGAGTCCCCATCTGAAGAAGCATATAATGAAACTGGAAAAGGTTCAGAGGTTTGCAACGAGACTCGTCCCTGAGCTACGAGGGATGGGGTATGAGGAGCGCCTGAGGGAACTGTGCCTTACGACACTAGAAAGAAGAAGGGAGAGGGGACATGATAGGAACGTATAAAATACTCAGAGGGATTGACAGAGTGGACATAGACGAAATGTTCACACGGAATAGTAACAGAACGAGGGGACATGGATGGAAGTTGGAAACTCAGATGAGTCACAGAGATGTTAGGAAGTTTTCTTTTAGCGTGAGAGTAGTGGGAAAATGGAATGCACTTAAGGAACAGGTTGTGGAAGCAATACTATTCATAATTTTAAAACCAGGTATGATAGGGAAATGGGACAGGAGTCATTGCTGTAAACAACTGATGCTCGAAAGGCGGGATCCAAGAGTCAATGCTCGATCCTGCAGACACATATAGGTGAGTACATATAGGTGAGTACACACACACACACACACACACACACACACACACACACACACACACACACACACACCCACACACACCACACACAACACACACACACACACACTTACAACGCACACTTTAGGTATCACACTAGGACTACTATACCTCACCCACCCCCTCGTCCCCCCATCTGACCTACCTGACCTACCTGCCTGGTCGCCACTTCCCCCCCCCCCACCCCCACCCCCGCGTTCCCCCTACCCATTCTACATCCCCCTCACTCACTCACTCTCTCTCTCCTCTCTCTCCGCCTCTCCTCTCATCCTCCCTCGCTCTCCCTACCCCTCCCCCACTCTCTCTCTCTCCCTCCCTCTCTTTCCTTCCCCCCCTCTGCACCCACACACTCACTCCAACACACACACCCACACACACACACCCACACACACACACACACACACCACACACACACACACACACACACACACACACACTAGGGAAAATCATGGAAGGGGTGCGAACTCGGCTGGAGAACGCAGGAGACAATCGCAGCTGGAACAAATACAGAGGATGGGAGGGAACAGGAAGACTGGATGAAGGAAGTACTCCAGCAAATGCAGGATGAATTCAGTGAAGAACTGAGGTTAATGAGGAGACAGTAGCCAACCTGCAAGATGATCTAAGGGCAGCGAAGGAGGAGATAAGATGCCTAAAGGAGACTCTTCCACATTACCAGACACAAACCGTACCTCAGGGAGATGGGAATGCTACTGTGGACGGGACCTCCACAGCCCAGCTCTCATTTGCTGAAATGCTTAAAAGAGCCCCGCAGCTAGGGCTGCAGTTAAGGAAGTTGCCATGGAAGTGGCTTCCTCTCAGGAAGCAGCTAGATGTACTAGCCGGCTGATTGAGAGGAAAAGAGCAGTAGTAGCAGGCATTAAAGAGCAAACAGGGACCAGCCCACAGGAGCGGAGAGATAAGGACAAAAACGCAATTACCGAGATCCTTAAAGAGGTAAGATGGAGGGAACTGACCAAAGTGTTGAAAAGGTTTTCAGGCTTGGAAAGTTCAACAAGGACAGGGACCGAATGATAAAGGTGGTTTTTATGAGCGAAATCACGAAAGAGGAGCTGTTAGCAAAGAAGAGCGGTCTAAAAAATGTTCCGAAGTTCAAAAAAGTATTCCTGCAGAGGGATATGACAATGAAAAAGAATACAGGCAGCAGACCGGAGGAAGGAGCGCAGGGAGAGAGAAAGGATTCAGAATACCACAGCCCGGAACCCAACAACCCAGAGGGAAGTGGAGAACCCTCCTCAAACAGTGCAACAGCCACAGGGATTGGGGCACCACCCTCACATTCTACCTCACAGACAACCAACCTGCCCCATCCCCTGTCAGCCCCCCACGAAGTACCCACCTAGGGCACTCTCCCCCCACCCACCCCCTTCCTCCTACTCACCCCCCTACTCCCACTCACCCCTCTCCCCAGGACCTCCCTTCTCCCCCATCCCCCAAACCCTACCTTCTCCCACATGCCTTCCCGTCTCTCCCCACCCCAAGCCCTCCCTTATCCCCCGCCCCCCTAAGCCCCCCACTCTCCCCCACCCCACCTAAGTCTCCCCCTCTCCCCCACTCCCCTAAACCCTCCCCTCTTCCTCACCCACCTCAGCCCTCCTTTTTCCCCCATGCCCCCAAGCCCTCCACCCTCTTCTCCCCCCCCCCCAAGCCTCCCCATCTCCCCTATCCCCCAAAGCCTCTCCTCCCCCCATGCCTCCCCAACCCCTCCCTCTCTCACCCCCCCAACCCTCCCCTCTCACTCTCCCCCCAACCCTCACTCTCCCCCCTACCCTCCCCCTCTTACCCCCCCCCCTTACCCCTCCCCCTCTCCCCCACCCTCCCCCACCCCTCCCTCCTCCACCAATCTCCCCGTGCCAGGTCCCCCAGCTCCCACTCACCCCAGATCCCAATGGTCCCCCCCAGAGGAGAAGCAGAACAGAGTCAGTTTCAGGGTGATGTACTCGAACATAGATGGGATCACAAGCAAGACAAGTGAACTAAGGGAAAGAGCACAAGAAGTGAACCCAGATGTAATCGGACTCACTGAAACAAAACTCTCGGGAATCATAACGAATGCCGTGTTTCCCCAGGAGTACACAGTAATAAGGAAAGAGAGGGAGGTAGGGGAGGAGGCGGAGTGGCCCTACTCATGAGAAAGGAATGGAGTTTTAAGGAGATGGCCATCCCGGGCTGTGAGGAGTTCAGAGATACATAGCAGGCACCATGACAATGGGAGGACCAAGAATAGTAGTAGCAGTAATATACAACCCTCCACCAAATGACAGAAGACCCAGTCAAGAGTATGAAAACAACAACATGGCAGTTAACACTATAATTGAGAGGGCAGCCTCTGCTGCCTGTAGAATAGATCCCACCTGCTCATCATGGCGACTTCAATCACGGAAGGATTGACTGGGAGAACAAGGAACCGCATGGAGGCGAGGATACGTGGAGAGCCAAACTATTGGAAGTGGTGACAAGAAACTTTTTAACCCAGCATGTCGGCGAACCCACAAGGATGAGAGGCAATGACGAACCAGCGAGACTCGACCTAGTCTTCACTCTGAACCACTCCGACATAAGAGAAATCGGTTTTTGGACCCAGTAGGAATGAGCGACCACAGTGTACTGGTGTTTGAGTACCTGATTGAAGAAGGGTTATTGAACTCGAGGAGGGATACCGAAACCAAAAGGTTAGCATACCGAAAGGGAAACTATGAGGGGATAAGAACATTTCTGACAGAAATAGCATGGGAAACAGAGCTCAGGGGAAAGACGGCTCAAGATATGATGGATTACATCACGCAGAAGTGCAAGGACGCAGCAAACAATTTGTCCCAGTCCAAAAGGAAAACAGAGAAATGAAAATGAGAAACCCATGGTTTAATCAGAGATGTAAGCTAGCTAAGCAGCAAAGTAAAAGGGCATGGAGAAACTATAGGAATAACAGGACTCTGGAGAGCAGAGAAAAGATACCAGAACGCCAGGAATGAATATGTCAGGATGAGAAGAGAGGCGGAAAGACAATACGAAAATGATATCGCAAGCAAGGCAAAGACTCAGCCTAAATTGTTGCATAGCCACATCAGGAGAAAAACAACAGTAAAGGAACAGGTTATGAAACTGAGGATAGGGGCGGAAGGATTCACTACAAATGACAAGGAAGTGTGTGAGAGTTGAATAAGAAATTCCAGGAGGTCTTCACCTTCGAGCAAGGAGAAATTCCAGAGGTAAGAGAGGGAATAGCTAACCAGGAACCACTGGAAGACTTTGAGATTACCAGCGGGGAAGTAAGGAAGTGTTTACTAGAGTTGGATGTGACAAAGGCTATAGGCCCAGATGGAATCTCCCCATGGGTTCTAAAGGAAGGAGCAAGAGAACTGTGCCTACCACTCTCCATTGTGTATAACAGTCACTGGCAACAGGGAACTGCCAGATATTTGGAAAGCAGCTAACGTAGTCCCGATATACAGAAAGGGATAGACAGGAGGCACTGAACTACAGGCCAGTGTCCCTAACCTGCATACCATGCAAGCTGATGGAGAAGATTGTGCGAAAAAACTAGTGGAGCATCTGGAGCGAAGGAACTTTGTAACACAGCACCAACATGGGTTCAGGGATGGCAGGTCCTGCCTCACAGGGTTACTTGAATTCTACGACCAGGCAACAAAATAAGGCAAGAAAGAGAAGGTGGGCAGACTGCATATTTTGATTGTCAAAAGCCTTTGATACAGTGCCACACAAGAGGCTAGTGCGAAAGTTGGAGATGCAGGCTGGAGTGAAAGGGAAGGTACTCCGGTGGATAGAGGAGTACCTAAGCAACAGGAGACAACGAGTCTGTGTGAGGGGTGAAGTCTCAGATTGGCGAGACGTTACAAGTGGAGTCCCGCAGGGGTCAGTCCTTGGACCTATACTGTTTCTGGTATATGTAAATGATCTCCCAGAGGGTATAGATTCGTTCCTCTCAATGTTTGCCGACGATGCAAAAATTATGAGGATTGAAACAGAGGATGATAGTAGGAGGCTACAAGATGACCTAGATAGACTGAGTGAATGGTCCAACAAATGGCTGTTGAAGTTCAACCCAAGTAAATGCAAAGTAATGAAACTAGGCAGTGGAAACAGGAGGCCAGACACAGGATACAGAATAGGGATGAAGTACTTAATGAAACAGACAGAGAGAAAGATCTAGGAGTTGATATCACACCAAACCTGTCTCCTGAAGCCCACATAAAGAGAATAACGTCTGCGGCATATGCGAGGCTGGCTAACATCAGAACGGCGTTCAGGAACCTGTGTAAGGAATCATTCAGAATCTTGTACACCACATATGTAAGACCAATCCTGGAGTACGCGGCCCCAGCATGGAGCCCGTACCTTGTCAAGCACAAGACGAAGCTGGAAAAGTCCAAAGGTATGCTACTAGACTAGTCCCAGAACTAAGAGGCATGAGTTATGAGGAAAGGCTGCGGGAAATGCAACTTACGACACTGGAAGACAGAAGAGTAAGGGGGACATGATCACAACCTACAAAATCCTCAGGGGAATTGACCGGGTAAACAAGGATGAACTATTCAACACTGGAGGGCGCGAACAAGGGGACACAGGTGGAAGCTGAGTACCCAAATGAGCCACAGAGACATTAGAAAGAACTTTTTCAGTGTCAGAGTAGTTAGTAAATGGAATGCACTAGGCAGTGATGTGGTGGAGGCTGACTCCATACACAGTTTCAAATGTAGATATGATAGAGCCCAGTAGGCTCAGGAAACTGTACACCAGTTGATTGACAGTTGAGAGGCGGGACCAAAGAGCCAAAGCTCAACCCCCGCAAGCACAATTAGGTGAGTACAATTAGGTGAGTACCTTACACATTTTTCACTTTGTCAATACAGAGTGGTAGAACGGTTGAACAATTAGGTGGAAGTTGGTGGAGGCCAAGACCGTCAGTAGTTTCAAAGCTGTTATATGACAAAGAGTGCGGGAAGAGGGACACCACGATCGTAGCTCTCAATCCTGTAACTACACTGAGTAATTACACACACACACACAAAAT
>WNGS01095069.1:0-13532 GCA_020271785.1 Procambarus virginalis
AATAATAATAATAATATACTAGATAATTTATATAGGAACAGTACATACATAATTGCAGAGTTACAATACAAACATTCTGTTAGATTTAAAGACTGAGGTAGTACATACCAATACCTAAAGCCACGACTTGGAAATACACCTTAACCAACAAACTAACACTTAACATAGAATTATAAAGACCTACTACATCTTATTTGGAAGCAAATCTACAAATGCAATTCAGCTTCAGATAGACAATTGTAAACATTAGCAATAAAAATGATGGAAAGTTTCTTGGCCTATTCCTAGACAAGAGACTCAACTTCAGCACCCACATACAACAAATAACTAAGGAAGTCTCTAAAACTGTTGGTATACTCTCCAAAATCAGATATTATGTACCTAACTCTGCTCTCATCTCTCTATATTAAGCAATAATATATCCCTATCTTAATTATGGTATCTGTGCATGGGGTTCAACCACCTCAAGTCCATCATCACCCAGCAAAAATCTGCTATCAAAATAATAACAAATTCTGCTTTCAGACAACACTCAGCCCCCTAATTGTTTAACTCCCTAAACATGCTAAACATAATCTCACTCCACAAATTCTCTTGTGTCAACTACATTTACAAAACCCTGTTCTTAAATGCAAATCCTGCTCTTAAACTCTCCCTGGACAGATGTAATAGGTCCCATTATCACCACACCAGAAATAATCATCTCTTCGATATCCCCAGAGTCAAACTTAATCTGTGTAAACACTTTATGCAAATAAGGGACCCAGTCTATGGAACTTAATATGACATACTAAACACAATACCCCCCCCCCCGCGTCAACACGCTTTTTACGCTCCTCACTCTACGCTGTATTTTCAGCCCTTAAACTACCGCCAGATGATGTAGACCACCACCCACAGGCAGCTAAGTACGTGGAGTCCAAGCATGTCATAGCACAATCAAAGTAACCAACCCAAATCGACTCATTCAGACACAAACTAAATTCAAAACAAATCCTCTCTGTGTGAGTACCAGTGCAGCTACCCACCTCTGCCCACCACCGCGCTGCCTGCCGCAAGTTTCCACCACAACAAATACTCCAGTCATCCTATACCTATCATGTCTCCCAGGAACAAGACTGTACTGGTAAATAAGATCAACAAAGCCCCTAACAAGGCATCCATCCCGACAAATAGTGCCAGTCAACGTGTTTCTCCCTCTGGAAGCTCTGGGGTCTGTGGCGGCGGTGCCTCCCTCCCCTCCACCCCATTGAGCCAGGGAGGGTTGTCCTCTCAACCCTCCCCTGCTGGCACTCTCGCATCACTGTTTACGAGATTCAAGCGTGCTTCTGGTCCCTCACCGGAGTTCCATAACTGGGCTGATAACCAATGGTTCAAAAAGTTGTGCTCAGTCCTTGAGGCTCAAAATACGATCATCTTGAGTCTTCAATCCGAAAATCAAGCCAACTGTTCGAACCTCCAGCAACAACAGCAAGAAATAACCCTCCTCCAGGATGATAATAGAAACTTAAGGGCTAGCCGTGATCAACTCCAGCATGACTTGAATGGTCTCCGTGAGGAAAACATTCGTCTGAAATCTGATGAAACCATAAAAAAACAAGAGGAAGCTCTCAGCAAAATGACTGCAAGTATCAATACTTTATCCGCCCAACGTTCCGTCACCCAGGATGAACAAGATCAGCAAAAGCTGCTTGATTCTGTAGTTGTGTCGTCCCAAGCTATTCCAATTGAACGCGAAGGTGAAAAGTGTACTGAAATTGTTCAGAATCTCTTAAAACAAGAATTGCAGGTCAATCTAGACAAAACTGACATTATTGCTGCCTACAGAGTAGGCAAAACTAACCCATCTGGACACAACCAGCGCAAAATTCGACTGAAATTGGCCTCCCAGTCCACTAAATCTCATCTTGTCCAAACAGCTGCGTCCCAAAAAAAGGGAATTTACATAAACGAGTGCTTGACTAGAAAAAGACAGCACCTCCTCTACCGCCTGCGTCAAATCCGTCATCAAAACCCAGACGCGATTCATCAGTGTTTCGTTAGAGATGGCTTGATTAAAGTTAGGAAAACATCAACAGGTAAAATGTTTACAATTACTAATGAGGATAACCTCAACACCTTCCTCAACCAATGTGGTCTGTCTAACTTTATTAGCGCTCCCAATGAGTCAACATAATTAATCCCCTTGTCACGTAGTGCGGGCTAGGTATCCTAATTTCTTTTTGTTTCACTTTTTTAATTAATTTTTAATTTACCTTCTACTAGTCATTTTCTGGGCACAATTAACCGAGTGCTTAATTATATCTTCATGCCTCTTAAGTATACGGTCATAACTTACTACTTTTAGTAAATAATCCTTAGCTTAAATTAACCTATGTTTATTACTCAACTTTTCACTGATTTCATTTATTACTAAGGTTGCCTAGCCTCGCCATCCTCTCTTACTCCATTGTACCACTGGCTTTGCCTGTGTCTCATTTATGGAAATTATTTACTTACAGCTAGTGTACCTGAGAGTACCTGTAAGCTACCTCATTTTTTGTTCTTTTTTTGTTCATTTTGTTTGTGTGTTGTATAGACTTGTTTTATATATATTTTCCCCTTTTATGTCTTAATTCTTTTTTGTAATTTGCCATTCCTGCCTTGTATTCCTGCAACCATCCTTATTATGCAGGCAAGTTTAGACCCTGAACTAAACCTCTTATCCACTATCTATGACAATCATCACTTTAATGATCTGAACTGCAGATATTTTACAGCAAATGATGTAAACAATGTATTATCACATAATCACAATATCTCTGTAATCAACTTAAATGTTAGATCCCTAGGTAAACACTTCGATGATGTTAGTGCCTTAATTGAAACTATTGACAACAAATTCACTTTTATTGTACTTACTGAAACATGGTTGAAAGAGGATACTACTCAACTCTTTAACATGCCTAACTACTTGGCAATTCACAACTGTCGTCAAACTCAGAGAGGTGGTGGTACTGCTCTTTACTACCATCATGAACTAACATGCTTAAAAGTAATTAGAACTAGAGACTGCTGTGGGGAGTATATCTTCGCCAGTTTCAGAGTAAAGGGTACCGAATCTATCCTGTCTGTGGGAGCAGTCTATAGGATTCCTAACACTGATGTGCCCGAATTCAATTCAAACCTTAGAAATCTAATACTCGATAACAGACTTAACAAAAACCATCTAATTATCGCAGGGGACTTTAATATTGACCTCTGCGAGCCTGAGCACCCTACTACTGTTAGCTTCCTCAACTGTATGAATTCCTGCTTCCTCATACCCTTAATCACTAGACCTACCAGAATCACTGATAGTACTGCCACGACTCTAGATCACATCTGGACCAACATAACCTCTCCGCTTACTTCAGGTATAATCACCGACAGTACTACAGACCATTACCCCACATTTCTCTTAACTAACATTAACAAACCACCTCTAGAGTCAAGGGAGATAAGTTTTAGGCTGCACAATGAATCTGCTATAGGCAATTTTATAACTGCTGCTGATAATGTCAACTGGGAGTCAGAGTTAGGTAACATAGGGGACATCAACCTAGCAGTACAATCTTTTCTTCAAAAAACTCTAAGCCTTTATAACACCCACTGTCCTATGCTTACAAAACAAGTCACTACCAAAAGGCTTAACAATCCCTGGCTTACAAAGGGAATACTTAAATCCATTAATAAAAAACATGACCTTGAGAAGAAGTATAGGCTAGGAACCGTCTCTAAAGAATTCTCAAAGAATTACTCTTTACTGCTATCTAAGATAATTAGACGAGCCAAAACTAAATACTACGAAGATAAATTTACCCAAATAAAGAGCAACATTAAAAAAACTTGGAGCACAATTTCACAAATCTTGGGATCAAAGAAGATTTTAAACAACAAACCAACACTCCTGTCAAATAACGATGGTCAGCTTTCAGCATCTGATTCTGCTATTGAGTTCAATAGGTTCTTCTCTTCCATTGGGTCATCCCTTGCAAATGATATTCCTTCTTCCAGTACTGAGGTTAAGGACTACCTTACAGGTAACTATCCACAGTCTCTGTACCTAAAGCCTACTAATTCCACTGATGTCAATGAGATAATCCTTTCCCTTAAAACCAAGTCTAGTGCCCTTGAGGAGATTCCGACATTAATTTACAAAAAAGCCTCCAGATCCTTAGCCCCTGCAATTACATTGCTCTTCAACAAGTCACTTGAACTCCAAACCTTCCCAGATATTCTAAAAAAAGCGAGAGTAACCCCTGTCCACAAATGTGGTGATCTCACTGATGTTAACAACTACAGACCTATTTCAATCCTGCCTAACTTATCAAAAATTTTGAAAAACTAATCTACAAGCAGCTTTACTCTTATCTAGCCAAGCACAATATACTTAGCTCTTGCCAATATGGCTTCAGACCTAAAAAAGCACTAACGATGCACTTATTAGTATGATTAACTTAATTCATGCAGCTCTTGATAAAAATGAGTTCCCTGTTGGGTTATTTGTGGACCTGCGTAAGGCTTTTGACACTGTGAACCACCAAAACCTTCTTCTTAAATTACATCATTATGGAGTCAGAGGACTCTCCCTGCAATACCTCAAATCTTACCTTACTGACAGACTCCAGTATGTTTCTGTGAACAATTCAATTTCTCCTACCCTACCCATCAACATTGGTGTTCCTCAGGGCAGTATACTTGGCCCTCTCCTCTTTCTCATCTACATTAATGACCTTCCAAATGCCTCCCAACACCTTAGACCAATTCTATTTGCTGACGACACAACCTTCATTTACTCCAGTCCTGACCCCCTTGCTCTAAATGCCACAGTAAATACCGAGCTTAATAAAGTCCATCTTTGGCTAACTGCCAACAAACTCACCCTTAACATTGACAAAACTTTCTATATTCTGTTTGGCAATAAATCCTCTAACCAAATAAATCTCAAGATTAACAATACCCAAATTTGTAACAAATTAGATGGCAAATTCCTTGGCGTTCTCATTGATCACAAGCTTAATTTCCAGGGACACATTCTAAATATATCAAAAAAAGTTTCAAAAACTGTTGGCATTCTTTCTAAGATCAGATATTATGTACCCCGCCCTGCCCTGGTGACTCTCTATTACTCCCTCATCTATCCATATCTCAACTATGGTATTTGTGCTTGGGGTTCTACTACCCAAAATCATTTACGTCCTCTAATTACTCAACACAAAGCTGCTATTAGGACAATATCCAACTCTGGCCCCAGACATCACTCGGTACCCCTACTCAAATCTCTCAATATGTTAGATATTAAGTCACTGCACATTCTCTCATGTGTATTATACATATATAAAACGCTGAACTGTAATGCCAATCCTGACCTCAAAAGCTTCATTGAAAGCTGTAACAGAACCCATGAGCACCACACCAGAAATAAATACAGTTTTGATATTCCAAGAGTACGACTTAACCAAACTAGAAATGCTCTACAAATCAAGGGACCCAGAATGTGGAATGACCTTCCCAACCATGTTAAAGACTGTACCTCTCTCAACCAGTTTAAGATTAAAACTAAACACTACCTGATAAACTCCCTGTAACCTACCTTACCCCTCTATTGTCAACCCATGTCTTATTTTTTTTTTTATTCAACGCTGTTTGTCTACATATTGTATTTGTGCTGCTTTTCAGTCATGTTCCCCCCTTTTTTTGTACCTTTATTTGTATCTGTTCTCAAAACATTTTATTCTTTTTGTTCAATTAGTATTAAGTTTTAGATATTAATGTTTTCTTGCCCGAAACGCATTGCGTAATAGTGGCTTTAGGCATTGTATGTACTAGCTCTATCTATAAATCGATCCACTTATGTAAAATCTCTATGTATGTACCTTTCCTGAATAAACATATTTATTTATATTTATTTATTTAACTCACTCCCTAATGAATTGAAAAGCTGTCCAACTTTTGCGTCATTCAAAAACAAAACTAAAAAGTACCTAATTTCATCCTCATAGTTTTTTACCTTGTTACTTTAAAATTGCACTGTATTTATTGCTTCCCAATATCCCAATCTTTATGTACCCAATCCGAACAGCTTTACCATTGTGATCATTGTTGTCTTCTTATATGTACTATCAATCTGCTGTATGGTGCCTATTAATCTTGTTTAAATTACCGATCAAGCTGTCAATGTAATAAATCAGAGCTTTAATATACCAATGTTCTTTAATATACTTACTAATTTCTCTTATCTCATTTTTTTCTTGCAATGTATCTGTTATCATTTTATTAATTCTGCTAGAATTTACCTACTTAAAATTATCTGTTAGATTAAGGACCTGCCCGAAACGCTGCACATACTAGTGGCTTTACAAGATTGTAAGTACTATGCTATGTATTCTCACAAACCCAATGTACCTTCTTGTATATAAATAAATAAATAAATAAATAAATAACTACTATGGATAGCGTTTCGGGCAAGGAGAGGTGGGGAAAAAACTTCGACTAAAACTTAATAGTAATTGAGCTTAAAGTATAAATTGCTTTGAATGTAAAAAAAAAAAATAAAAGATAAAAAAAGGGGGAACATGGTAAAAAATAGCCAATATACAAGTTGGTTAATGTTACGACCCTAGGTTCTTCAGTGGAAACCAGAGGTCATATAAGCTCTAAATACGTTACCGTACGTTCTTCTGTGCGCTTGTCGATGTGCATTCCTATATCTCCCTTGCCAGACGTAAGACGAATCTTGTTTCTCACAGAACTGACAAAATGTAAACTGTGTCAACAAAATTATTCGCACACCCTCCGTCACTATGTGATGGAGTGCGAAAAGATACGTGAATTTAGAGACAATTCTATAACCAATGTTCCAGCGATGTGTAAATATTTCATTCAAAATGATCTGCTACCAGAAATTTTAGCCAAATATCCCCAGTTTGCTAACTGTAGGTAGTAACTGAGTGATTGTAACCTATCCACCGCTGTCCACTGGATGGGAGGCGGTGTGCAGGACAAACATATTTTTTGACACTAGCTCTCCACATATGTCAGTTGCTTAATTTAGAACCTGTACTTGAGGTCGATCTCGAACCCATTGTTGATGTGACGACTTATATTGAATTTTGTAACTAGCTCATCAAGATTGTAACTTGCTTAGCTAAATGAATTGTGGGGTTCAGTCCCTGAGCCCATTATGTGCCTCTGTAACCCTTTCCACTACCGCCCACAAGATGGGTATGGGGTGCATAATAAATGAACTAAACTAACTTAATTTAGAACCTGTATTTGAGGTCGATCTCGAACCCATTGTTGATGTGACGACTTATATTGAATTTTGTAACTAGCTCATCAAGATTGTAACTTGCTTAGCTAAATGAATTGTGGGGTTCAGTCCCTGAGCCCATTATGTGCCTCTGTAACCCTTTCCACTACCGCCCACAAGATGGGTATGGGGTGCATAATAAATGAACTAAACTAACTCACAGAACATTCAGATTCTTGAGCTTGTTGTGGATTAAGTATAACATTGTAGTAATTATTAACTATCCTTAGAACGAGTAAAGTAAACAATATTGTACATCGGTGAAGATTTGGAATGTGTATAAGCTGCACGATCAATTAGGCTCTTCCCGGCACCACAACAACTCGGGAGCCATGGAGTGGACGCTGGATGCGTTCTTCTCTGGGCTGGCGTCGTGGTGTTAAGATCTCTGCATCCCTCTCCCCTTCCTTCTGCTTCTCTCCCTTACCTATTTCTGTGTCTAATTTACCAAGATAAGTACTGAGTTGTGTTCACATTTTCTGGCATAAGTGTGTTCTAATGTGTAGAGTATTACTGTGTATTAAATAATTAGGTGATCACTAGTGTTTATATTGCTAAGTTACTCTAAGGGGGTCCCAGTGGAACCACGTGGGCTCCAGTAGTACCAGTAAGCTACCTAGAGTCCTTGCTAGTGTCCCTTACCTAATAGACTTTACCCTAGCTTGTGCTCATTGTAAAACCTTGTATCCTGCTTATGTTACTTATCCTACTTATCGCAACCTTAGGCCTACTCACAACCAACCTCTCACTGAATTTGCTAATGATCAAATTAGATTGTTTGAAAAATGGATTCGCTCGACTAAAGCCGAAACATACGAGGCACTTAAGAATTTAGTTTCAGTGGAACACTTTACAGATAATATGCCAGAGAATGTAGCACATTACATTAGAGGAAGAATAGAGGTAGATTCTAAAACAGTGGATTTGGCCAAGATGGCAGAAAACTACCAGTTGGCGGGAAAAAGGCCCAATAAAAATAATTATACCACACAGTGTATCAAAACTTATACCCCACAGCCAGTCCAGACCAGCTCATTCTAACCCTATTACTAATGCACCTTCTGTTTCAGACATAACTAAGCCTATTAAGTTGTCTAGCCCCACGGCACCTAAAAGTGAACCGAAGGACAATCCTGTTAGTAATGTCTCTTCTCCCCAACGTATCTGTGGTCACTGTAAATGTCCAAACCACATTACTAGCCGTTGTTGGCAACTGTACCCAGAAAAAAGACCCAATGCTCTTGTTGTGACACAGGGCTTCAGGCCTTCTGAAGGGTTAGGGAGTAAGACCTCCAACCCACAGTGGTTGGACTTGCTTATCCCATTCTTATCGAAAGAGAGACTACTTTTGTCTGAGGGTTCTTCCTGGAAGGACGTGGTGATTTTCCGAGACACCGGTGCCATCCAGACTTTAATTTTAGAGAGTGCGTTGCAAGGTGCCAACACTCTCGACACTGGAGAGGTGGTACTGGTCGAGGGTGTCACTAGTGATACTCGAGCAGTACCCCTCCATAAGGTTATCCTGGAATCTGATTTCCACAAGGGTGTTTGTACAGTCGGAGCCACTTCGTACCTACCTTTCCCTAATGTTGATGTAATATTGGGTAATGATTTAGCAGGGGATAAGGTAGGGGACTCCAGACTGCCTATTATGTTGCCTACCCCTAAGGCTTCCCTGGATCTACCCGCCGCAGAGGATAATGTTGTGTACCCTGAGTGCGCGGTGACCAGGTCTATGGGACTTAAATGTAAGGGCAGCCTGTGCTGGCAAGGTGGTAAATCCCGAGGACACGAGGAACTTTCCGAGTGGTGAAAGCCAAATGGACCTTGCGGACACATTCATGGCCCGACTCGATAACGTGGCCGAGGACATTGTGGAGAGCCTGCCACCGCCGCCTACCGAGAGTAGTGAGGAGGTGGAGGAGAACACTGTTAAGCCTCGGCCAATGGCATCTGACCAAGGCCTGGACGCCTCCTTGAGTGAGTTACAGAAAGCTGACCCCAGTCTTGCAGAATGCCATGAGGTAGCCATCTCTAAGGAGGAAATTGTAGACGCAGCAACTGGGTACTACTACAATGATCGGATTTTGATGAGAAAATGGAGACCACAGAGTGCTCCCTTGTCAAATGAGTGGGAGGTAGTCCACCAGGTTATGTTGCCGACCTGTTATAGAGAGAGAGTTTTGTCAGCTGCTCATGATGATCTTTGGGGGGACATCAAGGTATTAATATTACTTATCACAAAATCTGCAAGTATTTTTTCTGGCCCATGCTGAAAAGCGATGTGGCAAAATTTTGTAATGCATGTACTGCTTGTCAACTTGTTGGGAAACCAAACCAGACACCACCTAAAGCTCCTCTAAGGCCTATTGTCGTGCCGGAGGAACCATTTTCTCATGTGGTAATGGACTGTGTTGGTCAATTACCTAGAACTAAGTTTGGTAATATTTACCTAATCATGATGATGTGTATCACGACCCGTTACCCAGAGGCTTTTGCTGTAAGGAACATCCGAGCAAAGACTGTTGTTGCTCGTATGTTGCAATTTTTTTCCACTTTTGGACTGCCTCGGGTCGTGCAAACTGACAATGGTACTAACTTTAAGTGTGATATCTTTGAACAATTCTGTAAGGACCATGGAATAACTCATAAGGTTTCCAGCCCATACCATCCACAGAGTCAGGGGGTAATTGAGTGGTTCCATCTAACTCTGAAGCAGATGTTGAAGACATTGTGCGAGAGTTCCCACACCTTCTGGGATGAGAACTTGCCGTATGTTTTGTGTGCTGTTCGAGAGGGGTTGCAAAGTTCACTGGGTTGTTCTCCTTTTGAGTTAGTCTTTGGCCATAAAGTTCGTGGACCCTTGCAAATGTTACAGGAGAATCTGTTACGGAATGTAACGTTAACCGAAGGTTCGGCTTTCTTTGTGCAACACCACCAGAGACTCAAGGACTGCAAGGTGGCTGCACTAAAGTATTTTGGGAAGGCTCAAGAAAATATTTAAGAACGAAACGATGCTAAGGCTAAGTTGTGGGTATTTCAGCCTGGTGACCCTGTCCTGGTATTAAAGCCTTGACTAGGGAACACTATGTCCCACAAGTACGAAGGCCCCTACATTGTGACAGAAAAGACTGGGGAACCTCACGTACAAAGTGAGGCACTCTGACAAGCGTAACCAGGTAATGCTCGTACACTTGAATCGGCTGAAGAAATTCCAGGGCCCAAGGCCCATCGCACTAACCAATGTTTCCTTTTCCAGTGAGGGAGGGGATGATTGTTCTGGGGACTCAACTAATCTCATTCTTAATAATTCTAGTTCTGTGAATGCTGTGGAGGAGGGCCTGTCCCATTTGCAGATGGCCAACGTGAAGAGGTGCAGTCGTTGCTTGACGAATTCTCCAGTCTGTTCGGGGAGGTCCCGACCCAGACTGATGCCATTTACCATGATGTCGAGTTGACGGACTACACCCCCATTCGCCTTCAACCCTATCGAATGAGTCCGGAAAAGAAGGCCATCTTACGGAAGGAGGTCGACTTCCTGCTCCAGCACGGCCTCATCCCGCCGAGCCAGGGCTCTTGGTGCTCGCCCTGCCTTTTGGTCCCCAAACCAGACGGCTCCTGGCGATTATGCACCGACTATCGGCAGCTCAACAAGGTGACCATTGTGATGCCTATCCACTGCCCCTTCTCGAAGACTGCATCGACGAGCTTGGAAACGCCAAGTATGTCTCGAAATTTGACCTCTCAAGGTGTTACTATCAGATCCCGCTCACTGAACGTGCTAAACAACTAACTGCGTTCATAACACCTGATGGTGTCTTTGAGTATCAAGAGTTACCGTTCAGCTTACGTAATGCCCGTGCCACGTTCCAGAGGCTAATGAACACTCTGCTCGCTAATGTGCCAAATTGTCGGGCGTATTTCGATGACATTGTGCTCTTTGATAGTAATTGGGCTGACCACATAGCTAGGTTATGCCAGTTGTTCACAGTTTTGAAAAATGCAAATCTAACCTTAAATGCAAAAAAGTGTTATTTTGGCCAAGGCACAGTGACGTACTTTGGTTATGAAGTGGGCCAAGGAAAATGTTACCTTGGCAAGATAAAATCAGTGCAATCCTGGAGTATCCTGTGCTCCAGTCTAAAAAGGACATTCAAGGGTTTATCGGTATGTGTGCGTACTATTGACGCTTTTGTCAGAACTTTTCCAGTGTTGCCACTCCTCTTACAGACTTGTTGCAGAAGGCTGTTAAATTTAAGTGGTCATCAGACTGTGCAGAGGCATTTAAAAATTTGAAATTGATCTTAGCTTCCGCCCCAGTGCTCGCTAGTCCAAGGTTCGACCGACCATTTAAAATTTATGTTGACGCGTCTGACTCGGGTGCTGGTGCAGTGTTGTTGCAAACTGGGGATGATCAAGTGGAACACCCAATATATTATTATTCTGTGAAATTTGACAAGGCGCAATGCAATTATTCAGTGGTAGAAAACGAGGTGTTGGCGCTAGTGTTAACATGTAAAAAGTTTGAAGTCTACCTCACAGGTATATAGTGGAAGTGTACACAGACCATAACTCACTAGTATTCATGAATCAGATCCCAGCAAACACAAATGTATAGAAAACGTTCATTACCTCTTCCCATAGGTGTAGGAATGACTTGCATTGAGAATGGTGCAGGAGAACCTTTGAGAAACTTTTAATCCAAAAATCCAAACACATAGGTTTTATAATAAATTGTTTTTCTACAACTATTTTGTTCCTAATGTATTACAAATAGTTTTTACACGTTTAAATATAAATTTTATGGTGTTTTTTGTAAAATTCATTAATAAATTGTGAATGATATTTAATGGCTGAATGAAACCTTCAAAATACATTTAGTTATTCTGTGATCAGAAAAAGTAGTTTTCTAAATTTCTAAAAATCGCTCTTTTTAACACAATTTGACTCCTTATGCATTCCACTAAACACTAATATCATGTTTAAATATAAAATTTATGTATTATTCCCTAAAATAATTTATATAAATAGTAAATGTTGCTCAATAGCAGTGTGAAAGATTCTGAAGACTTTTTGTTGTCTTACATTCTCAATGTTTACATGTTTACATTCTCTGAAGTATAGTTGTCAAGGGTGTGTCCATCACTCTCACATCAGATTCTTACACTCCTCTGCTCAACTATAATTGTTTCCATTCTGAATCTCCATGGACATTTATATCCAAAATGAAACCAATGTGGTTTCCTTCAGCACCTTCAGCAGCCAGCACACTTGCTTATTCATTTCCACAGATTCCAACACGGTAGGGGATTCACAGAAATTTGGCTATTCATATTGTTTTCTATTAAGAATGCATTTCCATATTATAAGATAAATACACGAGTTTATGATAAATTCGTTTTCTGTAATATAATACTGGTATGCTGTTTTTTCTTTAAACCCTATACTGAACCACTGACCACCTTTTTTCTTCAAAAAACTCTCAACCTTTATAACACCTACTGTCCTATGCTTACGAAACAAGCCACAACCAAAAGGCTTAACAATCCTTGTTTACAAAGGGAATACTTAAATCCATTAATAAAAAACATGACCTTGAGAAGAAGTGCCTCCCAACACCTCAAACCAATTCTATTTGCTGACAACACAAGCTTCATTTACTCCAGTCCTGACCCCCTGCTCTAAATGCCACAGTAAATACTGAGTTAATAAAGTCCATCTTTGGCTACTGCCAACAAACTCACCCTTAACATTGAGAAAACTTTCTATATTCTGTTGGGCAATAAATCCTCTGATCAAATAATCTCAGAATTTGATTTATTTATTTTATGATTTATTATATACAAGAAGGTACATTGGGTTTGTGAGAATACATTGAATAGGACAGTATTTCCAATCTTGTAAAGCCACTAGTACGCGCAGCGTTTCGGGCAGGTCCGTAATCTAACAGATAATTTAAGTAGGTAATTTCTATCATAATTGATAAATGATAAAAAAAACATTACAAGAGAAAAATGAGATGAGAGAGCTTAGTAAGTATATTAAAACACATTGTTATATTAAAGCTCTAATTGATTACATGAACAGCTTGATTGGTAATTTAACAAGATAATAGACACCATACAGCAGATTGCCAGCACATATAAGACAGCAAGGAACACAATGGTAAAGATGTTCACATTGGGTACATAAAGATTGG
>WNGS01095069.1:14532-35669 GCA_020271785.1 Procambarus virginalis
CGTTGGGTTTGCTCGGTATAGAGTTTAACAGCGTGTTTATTAAGATATAAATATGGTAGGACTGAGGACACCACCCTGCGGGGTACCTAGTTCAAAGTCTCTTACTGGCTGAATTATTTGTTCAATAATTGAGGTAAGGAAAGCATTGCCAGACATGTGGCTTTATTGAACAATAATTACAGTACAGTTACATCCTGCAATACACAAGCCATATATTATACAAAATTATAAAGACTAACAGTGCTTAAGATATATAATATAATAAGCAAAGTACATGACTAACACTAGAACAAATAGAAATTAACTAGGAGTGAACATAAACTAACCTGTACACAGGCACGACACAGCTGGTCTGACAACAACAAAACAGTCAAGCGAGCATCCAAACAAAACAGTCAAGCGAGCATCCATCCGGGTACAATAATACAATAACACTTTTACTACAGATACCTTCATCTGCAATAGTGTCATTAGTGATAGAGGTGACTATTGTGAATATACCTTTGCCAGTTCTCCAGTAAATCCCTTAAATTCTCCCTGACTATCGGTGCCATCTATAGATTTCCTAATACCAACATAGCTTCATTCTCAGATAACGTAAGGAATCTTATCATAAATAACAATCTTAGCAAAAATCACATCATTCTAGGAGGCGATTTCAATATTGACCTGGGTCTTCAAAACAACCCTCAAGTTGACTATTTCCGTAACAGCATGCACTCCTGTATGCTAATCCCCACAATCACCAAGCCCACCCGAGTCACTCAAACATATGCCATATATGGACTAATATAACAGCTCCCCTTACAACTGGGGTAATCTGTACAGAACAACTGACCACTATCCTACCTTCCTCATAGCAAACATGGACACAACACCACTAGAAAACAAGAAACTCTCATTCAGGCTACACAGTGAATCAGCTTTAGGCAATATCTCTAATGCACTTCACAATATCAACTGGGAATCTGAATTCAATAATACACAGGATATAAACTCATTAATTAACCTCTTTCTCTCCAAAACTCTAAGCCTCTACAACACTCCCTGTCCCCTCCTTACCAAACAAGTAACTGACAAAAGAAAAAACAATCCGTGGCTCACAAGTGGCATAATCAAATCAATCAACAAAAAACATGAATATGAAAAGAAATTTAGGATTTTCCTAGTTACAAAGGAAGTAGTTAAAAGGTACTCATCAGTGCCTACAAGTATCATAAGAAAAGCTAAACTTTCATATTATGAGACTAGATTCAAAGAAGCAAAAGGCAACATGAAAAGCACATGGAATACCATCTCTAATATCCGAGGAACTAAACAACACTCCCACAACC
The DNA here is from genome assembly GCA_020271785.1 of Procambarus virginalis. Taxonomy (NCBI): domain Eukaryota; kingdom Metazoa; phylum Arthropoda; class Malacostraca; order Decapoda; family Cambaridae; genus Procambarus; species Procambarus virginalis. The sequence continues at coordinate 15,867 of WNGS01095069.1, forward strand.
AGATAACACTCTCAAAGGATGGCCTTACACCGTCAACTGATTTAGAAATGACAAATGAATTTAATAGCTTCTTTTCATCGGTTGGTGCTAACCTTGCCAGTAAAATCCCACAGACTCAGACACATATCAACACATATCTCCAGGCAACTATCCAAACTCTCTTCTCCTTTCACCAGCCAGCCCGACAGATGTGTCCATCATACACTCACTAAAAACCAAAGCTGGGAACATCAGTGAAATCCCATCCATTGTATACAAGAGCGCCTCCCACCCCTTGCGCCACCTATAGCTCTGCTGTTCAACAAATCCCTTGAGTGTCATACGTTCCCTGATATCCTTAAAAAAGCAAGAGTAAAGCCAGTTCATAAAGGAGGTAATCCGGCAGACATAAACAATTATAGACCAATATCAAACCTACCCATACTATCAAAAATATTTGAAAAAATGATCTACAAACAGCTCTACTAGCTCGTCAAGATTGTAACTTGCTTAGCTAAATGAATTGTGGGGTTCAGTCCCTGAGCCCATTATGTGCCTCTGTAACCCTTTCCACTACCACCCACAAGAGGTGTATGGGGTGCATAATAAATGAACTAAGCTAAAAATAAAACTCCTATCTTGTAAAATTCGACATTCTTAGCCCATGTCAGTTTGGCTTCCGCTCCCAAAAGAGTACCAACGATGCAATTATTAGTCTCCTTGATATAATTTACTCAGTTCTTGACAAAAATGAGTTTCCGATTGGACTCTACATTGACCTGAGAAAGGCCTTTGATACTGTTAATCACAATTACTTACGTAAACTCCGTCATTAAGGAATCCGAGGCCATGCACTAGACTATATCCAATCCTATCTTAGTGATAGACACCAATGTGTAGCCATCAATAATATAACCTCTCCCACTCAACCAATAACCGTTGGAGTGCCACAGGGCAGTATCTTGGGACCTCTTCTATTTCTTATATACATCAATGATCTGCCTAATGTCTCTAACATTCTGAAACCTATTTTGTTTGCTGATGATATTACCCTCATCTACTCTAACCCCAACCCACATACACTAAATAATGTTGTTAATAATGAACTAAAAAAAAGTCCACTTATGGATGTCAACTAACAAACTAACACTTAACATAGAAAAGACCTACTACATCTTATTTGGAAGCAAATCTACAAATGCAATTCAGCTTCAGATAGACAATGTAAACATTAGCAATAAAAATGATGGAAAGTTTCTTGGCCTATTCCTAGACAAGAGACTCAACTTCAGTACCCACATACAACACATAACTAGGAAAGTGTCTAAAACAGTTGGTATACTCTCCAAAATCAGATATTATGTACCTAACTCTGCTCTCATCTCTCTATATTATACACTAATCTATCCCTATCTCAACTATGGTATCTGTGCATGGGGTTCAACCACTGCAAACCATCTCAAGTCCATCATCACCCAGCAAAAATCTGCTATCAGAATAATATCAAATTCTGTTTTCAGACAACACTCAGCCCCCTTGTTTAACTCCCTAAACATGCTAAACATAATCTCACTCCATAAATTCTCTTGTGTCAACTACATTTACAAAACCCTGTTCTTAAATGCAAATCCTGCTCTGAAACTCTTCCTGGACAGATGTAATAGGATCCATTATCACCACACCAGAAATAAATATCTCTTTGATATCCCCAGAGTTAAACTTAATCTGTGTAAACACTCTATGGAAATAACGGGACCCAGTTTATGGAACTCATTCCCTATTGAATTGAAAAGCTGTCCAACTTTTACATCACTCAAAATCAATACTAAAAAGTACCTAATTTCATCTTCATAGTTTTTCACCTTTTGCCTTAAAATTGCACTGTATCTATTGCTACCCAATCTCCCAACCTTTATGTTCCCAATTTGAACATCTTTACCATTGTGATCATTGCTGTCTTCTTATATGTGCTGCTAATCTGCTGTATGGTGTTTATTATTCTTGTTTATCTGTATCTATTGCTACCCAGTCTCCCAATCTTTATGTACCCAATGTGAACATCTTTACCATTGTGTTCATTGCTGTCTTATATGTGCTGGCAATCTGCTGTATGGTGTCTATTAATCTTGTTAAATTACCAATCAAGCTGTTCAATGTAATCAATTAGAGCTTTAATATAACAATGTGTTTTAATATACTTACTAAGCTCTCTCATCTCATTTTTCTCTTGTAATGTATTTGTTATCATTTATCAATTATGATAGAAATTACCTACTTAAAATTATCTGTTAGATTAAGGACCTGCCCGAAACGCTGCGCGTACTAGTGGCTTTACAAGATTGGAAATACTGTCCTATTCAATGTATTCTCACAAACCCAATGTACCTTCTTGTATATAAATAAATCAATAAAATAAATAAATCAAATTCTGAGATTTATTTGATCAGAGGATTTATTGCCCAACAGAATATAGAAAGTTTTCTCAATGTTAAGGGTGAGTTTGTTGGCAGTTAGCCAAAGATGGACTTTATTAACTCAGTATTTACTGTGGCATTTAGAGCAAGGGGGTCAGGACTGGAGTAAATGAAGCTTGTGTTGTCAGCAAATAGAATTGGTTTGAGGTGTTGGGAGGCACTTCTTCTCAAGGTCATGTTTTTTATTAATGGATTTAAGTATTCCCTTTGTAAACCAAGGATTGTTAAGCCTTTTGGTTGTGGCTTGTTTCGTAAGCATAGGACAGTAGGTGTTATAAAGGTTGAGAGTTTTTTGAAGAAAAAAGGTGGTCAGTGGTTCAGTATAGGGTTTAAAGAAAAAACAGCATACCAGTATTATATTACAGAAAACGAATTTATCATAAACTCGTGTATTTATCTTATAATATGGAAATGCATTCTTAATAGAAAACAATATGAATAGCCAAATTTCTGTGAATCCCCTACCGTGTTGGAATCTGTGGAAATGAATAAGCAAGTGTGCTGGCTGCTGAAGGTGCTGAAGGAAACCACATTGGTTTCATTTTGGATATAAATGTCCATGGAGATTCAGAATGGAAACAATTATAGTTGAGCAGAGGAGTGTAAGAATCTGATGTGAGAGTGATGGACACACCCTTGACAACTATACTTCAGAGAATGTAAACATGTAAACATTGAGAATGTAAGACAACAAAAAGTCTTCAGAATCTTTCACACTGCTATTGAGCAACATTTACTATTTATATAAATTATTTTAGGGAATAATACATAAATTTTATATTTAAACATGATATTAGTGATTAGTGGAATGCATAAGGAGTCAAATTGTGTTAAAAAGAGCGATTTTTAGAAAATTTAGAAAACTACTTTTTCTGATCACAGAATAACTAAATGTATTTTGAAGGTTTCATTCAGCCATTAAATATCATTCACAATTTATTAATGAATTTTACAAAAAACACCATAAAATTTATATTTAAACGTGTAAAAACTATTTGTAATACATTAGGAACAAAATAGTTGTAGAAAAACAATTTATTATAAAACCTATGTGTTTGGATTTTTGGATTAAAAGTTTCTCAAAGGTTCTCCTGCACCATTCTCAATGCAAGTCATTCCTACACCTATGGGAAGAGGTAGATGAACGTTTTCTATACAATTTGTGTTTGCTGGGATCTGATTCATGAATACTAGTGAGTTATGGTCTGTGTACACTTTCACTATAATACCTGTGAGGTAGACTTCAAACTTTTTACATGTTAACACTAGCGCCAACACCTCGTTTTCTACCACTGAATAATTGCATTGCGCCTTGTCAAATTTCACAGAATAATAATATATTGGGTGTTCCACTTGATCATCCCCAGTTTGCAACAACACTGCACCAGCACCCGAGTCAGACGCGTCAACATAAATTTTAAATGGTCGGTCGAACCTTGGACTAGCGAGCACTGGGGCGGAAGCTAAGATCAATTTCAAATTTTTAAATGCCTCTGCACAGTCTGATGACCACTTAAATTTAACAGCCTTCCGCTACAAGTCTGTGAGAGGAATGGCAACACTGGAAAAGTTCTGACAAAAGCGTCAATAGTACGCACACATACCGATAAACCCTTGAATGTCCTTTTTAGACTGGAGCACAGGATACTCCAGGATTGCACTGATTTTATCTTGCCAAGGTAACACTTTTCCTTGGCCCACTTCATAACCAAAGTACGTCACTGTGCCTTGGCCAAAATAACACTTTTTTGCATTTAAGGTTAGATTTGCATTTTTCAAAACTGTGAACAACTGGCATAACCTAGCTATGTGGTCAGCCCAATTACTATCAAAGAGCATAATGTCATCTAAATACGCCCGACAATTTGGCACATTAGCGAGCAGAGTGTTCATTAGCCTCTGGAACGTGGCACGGGCATTACATAAGCTAAACGGTAACTCTTGATACTCAAAGACACCATCAGGTGTTATGAACGCAGTTAGTTGTTTAGCACGTTCAGTGAGCGGGATCTGATAGTAACACCTTGAGAGGTCAAATTTCGAGACATACTTGGCGTTTCCAAGCTCGTCGATGCAGTCTTCGAGAAGGGGCAGCGGATAGGCATCACAATGGTCACCTTGTTGACCTGCCGATAGTCGGTGCATAATCACCGGGAGCCGTCTGGTTTGGGGACCAAAAGGCAGGGCGAGCACCAAGAGCCCTGGCTCGGCGGGATGAGGCCGTGCTGGAGCAGGAAGTCGACCTCCTTCCGTAAGATGGCCTTCTTTTCCGGACTCATTCGATAGGGTTGAAGGCGAATGGGGAAGTAGTCCGTCAACTCGACATCATGGTAAATGGCATCAGTCTGGGTTGGGACCTCCCCGAACAGACTGGAGAATTCGTCAAGCAACGACTGCACCTCTTCACGTTCGGCCATCTGCAAATGGGACAGGCCCTCCTCCACAGCATTCACAGAACTAGAATTATTAAGAATGAGATTAGTTGGGTCCCCAGAACAATCATCCCCTCCCTCACTGGAAAAGGAAACATTGGTTAGTGCGATGGGCCTGGGGCCCTGGAATTTCTTCAGCCGATTCAAGTGTACGAGCATTACCTGGTTACGCTTGTCAGAGTGCCTCACTTTGTACGTGAGGTTCCCCAGTCTTCTCTGTCACAATGTAGGGGCCTTCGTACTTGTGGGACATAGTGTTCCCTAGTCAAGGCTTTAATACCAGGACAGGGTCACCAGGCTGAAATACCCGCAACTTAGCCTTAGCATCGTTTCGTTCTTTCATATTTTCTTGGGCCTTCCCAAGATACTTTAGTGCAGCCACCTTGCAGTCCTTGAGTCTCTGGTGGTGTTGCACAAAGAAAGTCGAACCTTCGGTTAATGTTACAGTCTCTAACAGATTCTCCTGTAACATTTGCAAGGGTCCACGAACTTTATGGCCAAAGACTAACTCAAAAGGAGAACAACCCAGTGAACTTTGCAACCCCTCTCGAACAGCAAACAAAACATACGGCAAGTTCTCATCCCAGAAGGTGTAGGAACTCTCGCACGATGTCTTCAACATCTGCTTCAGAGTAAGATGGAACCACTCAATTACCCCCTGACTCTGTGGATGGTATGGGCTGGAAACCTTATGAGTTATTCCATGGTTCTTACAGAATTGTTCAAAGATATCAGACTTAAAGTTAGTACCATTGTCAGTTTGCACGACCCGAGGCAGTCCAAAAGTGGAAAAAAATTGCAACATACGAGCAACAACAGTCTTTGCTCGGATGTTCCTTACAGCAAAAGCCTCTGGGTAACGGGTCGTGATACACATCATCATGATTAGGTAAATATTACCAAACTTAGTTCTAGGTAATTGACCAACACAGTCCATTACCACATGAGAAAATGGTTCCTCCGGCACGACAATAGGCCTTAGAGGAGCTTTAGGTGGTGTCTGGTTTGGTTTCCCAACAAGTTGACAAGCAGTACATGCATTACAAAATTTTGCCACATCGCTTTTCAGCTTGGGCCAGAAAAAATACTTGCAGATTTTGTGATAAGTAATATTAATACCTTGATGTCCCCCCAAAGATCATCATGAGCAGCTGACAAAACTCTCTCTCTATAGCAGGTCGGCAACATAACCTGGTGGACTACCTCCCACTCATTTGACAAGGGAGCACTCTGTGGTCTCCATTTTCTCATCAAAATCCGATCATTGTAGTAGTACCCAGTTGCTGCGTCTACAATTTCCTCCTTAGAGATGGCTACCTCATGGCATTCTGCAAGACTGGGGTCAGCTTTCTGTAACTCACTCAAGGAGGCGTCCAGGCCTTGGTCAGATGCCATTGGCCGAGGCTTAACAGTGTTCTCCTCCACCTCCTCACTACTCTCGGTAGGCGGCGGTGGCAGGCTCTCCACAATGTCCTCGGCCACGTTATCGAGTCGGGCCATGAATGTGTCCGCAAGGTCCATTTGGCTTTCACCACTCGGAAAGTTCCTCGTGTCCTCGGGATTTACCACCTTGCCAGCACAGGCTGCCCTTACATTTAAGTCCCATAGACCTGGTCACCGCGCACTCAGGGTACACAACATTATCCTCTGCGGCGGGTAGATCCAGGGAAGCCTTAGGGGTAGGCAACATAATAGGCAGTCTGGAGTCCCCTACCTTATCCCCTGCTAAATCATTACCCAATATTACATCAACATTAGGGAAAGGTAGGTACGAAGTGGCTCCGACTGTACAAACACCCTTGTGGAAATCAGATTCCAGGATAACCTTATGGAGGGGTACTGCTCGAGTATCACTAGTGACACCCTCGACCAGTACCACCTCTCCAGTGTCGAGAGTGTTGGCACCTTGCAACGCACTCTCTAAAATTAAAGTCTGGATGGCACCGGTGTCTCGGAAAATCACCACGTCCTTCCAGGAAGAACCCTCAGACAAAAGTAGTCTCTCTTTCGATAAGAATGGGATAAGCAAGTCCAACCACTGTGGGTTGGAGGTCTTACTCCCTAACCCTTCAGAAGGCCTGAAGCCCTGTGTCACAACAAGAGCATTGGGTCTTTTTTCTGGGTACAGTTGCCAACAACGGCTAGTAATGTGGTTTGGACATTTACAGTGACCACAGATACGTTGGGGAGAAGAGACATTACTAACAGGATTGTCCTTCGGTTCACTTTTAGGTGCCGTGGGGCTAGACAACTTAATAGGCTTAGTTATGTCTGAAACAGAAGGTGCATTAGTAATAGGGTTAGAATGAGCTGGTCTGGACTGGCTGTGGGGTATAAGTTTTGATACACTGTGTGGTATAATTATTTTTATTGGGCCTTTTTCCCGCCAACTGGTAGTTTTCTGCCATCTTGGCCAAATCCACTGTTTTAGAATCTACCTCTATTCTTCCTCTAATGTAATGTGCTACATTCTCTGGCATATTATCTGTAAAGTGTTCCACTGAAACTAAATTCTTAAGTGCCTCGTATGTTTCGGCTTTAGTCGAGCGAATCCATTTTTCAAACAATCTAATTTGATCATTAGCAAATTCAGTGAGAGGTTGGTTGTGAGTAGGCCTAAGGTTGCGATAAGTAGGATAAGTAACATAAGCAGGATACAAGGTTTTACAATGAGCACAAGCTAGGGTAAAGTCTACTAGGTAAGGGACACTAGCAAGGACTCTAGGTAGCTTACTGGTACTACTGGAGCCCACGTGGTTCCACTGGGACCCCCTTAGAGTAACTTAGCAATATAAACACTAGTGATCACCTAATTATTTAATACACAGTAATACTCTACACATTAGAACACACTTATGCCAGAAAATGTGAACACAACTCAGTACTTATCTTGGTAAATTAGACACAGAAATAGGTAAGGGAGAGAAGCAGAAGGAAGGGGAGAGGGATGCAGAGATCTTAACACCACGACGCCAGCCCAGAGAAGAACGCATCCAGCGTCCACTCCATGGCTCCCGAGTTGTTGTGGTGCCGGGAAGAGCCTAATTGATCGTGCAGCTTATACACATTCCAAATCTTCACCGATGTACAATATTGTTTACTTTACTCGTTCTAAGGATAGTTAATAATTACTACAATGTTATACTTAATCCACAACAAGCTCAAGAATCTGAATGTTCTGTGAGTTAGTTTAGTTCATTTATTATGCACCCCATACCCATCTTGTGGGCGGTAGTGGAAAGGGTTTACAGAGGCACATAATGGGCTCAGGGACTGAACCCCACAATTCATTTAGCTAAGCAAGTTACAATCTTGATGAGCTAGTTACAAAATTCAATATAAGTCGTCACATCAACAATGGGTTCGAGATCGACCTCAAATACAGGTTCTAAATTTAGTTAGTTTAGTTCATTTATTATGCACCCCATACCCATCTTGTGGGCGGTAGTGGAAAGGGTTACAGAGGCACATAATGGGCTCAGGACTGAACCCCACAATTCATTTAGCTAAGCAAGTTACAATCTTGATGAGCTAGTTACAAAATTCAATATAAGTCGTCACATCAACAATGGGTTCGAGATCGACCTCAAGTACAGGTTCTAAATTAAGCAACTGACATATGTGGAGAGCTAGTGTCAAAAATATGTTGTCCTGCACACCGCCTCCCATCCAGTGGACAGCGCGTGGATAGGTTACAATCACTCAGTTACTACCTACAGTTAGCAAACTGGGGATATTTGGCTAAAATTTCTGGTAGCAGATCATTTTGAATGAAATATTTACACATCGCTGGAACATTGGTTATAGAATTGTCTCTAAATTCACGTATCTTTTCGCACTCCATCACATAGTGACGGAGGGTGTGCGAATAATTTTGTTGACACAGTTTACATTTTGTCAGTTCTGTGAGAAACAAGATTCGTCTTACGTCTGGCAAGGGAGATATAGGAATGCACATCGACAAGCGCACAGAAGAACGTACGGTAACGTATTTAGAGCTTATTATGACCTCTGGTTTCCACTGAAGAACCTAGGGTCGTAACATTAACCAACTTGTATATTGGCTATTTTTTACCATGTTCCCCCTTTTTTATCTTTTTTTTTTTTTTTACATTCAAAGCAATTTATACTTAAGCTCAATTACTATTAAGTTTTAGTCGAAGTTTTTTCCCCACCTCTCCTTGCCCGAAACGCTATCCATAGTAGTTATTTATTTATTTATTTATTTATTTATATACAAGAAGGTACATTGGGTTTGTGAGAATACATAGCATAGTACTTACAATCTTGTAAAGCCACTAGTATGTGCAGCGTTTCGGGCAGGTCCTTAATCTAACAGATAATTTTAAGTAGGTAAATTCTAGCAGAATTAATAAATGATAACAGATACATTGCAAGAAAAAAATGAGATAAGAGAAATTAGTAAGTATATTAAAGAACATTGGTATATTAAAGCTCTGATTTATTACATTGACAGCTTGATCGGTAATTTAAACATTAATAGGCACCATACAGCAGATTGATAGTACATATAAGAAGACAACAATGATCACAATGGTAAAGCTGTTCGGATTGGGTACATAAAGATTGGGATATTGGGAAGCAATAAATACAGTGCAATTTTAAAGTAACAAGGTAAAAAACTATGAGGATGAAATTAGGTACTTTTTAGTTTTGTTTTTGAATGACGCAAAAGTTGGACAGCTTTTCAATTCATTAGGGAGTGAGTTAAATAAATAAATATAAATAAATATGTTTATTCAGGAAAGGTACATACATAGAGATTTTACATAAGTGGATCGATTTATAGATAGAGCTAGTACATACAATGCCTAAAGCCACTATTACGCAATGCGTTTCGGGCAAGAAAACATTAATATCTAAAACTTAATACTAATTGAACAAAAAGAATAAAATGTTTTGAGAACAGATACAAATAAAGGTACAAAAAAAGGGGGAACATGACTGAAAAGCAGCACAAATACAATATGTAGACAAACAGCGTTGAATAAAAAAAAAATAAGACATGGGTTGACAATAGAGGGGTAAGGTATGTTACAGAGAGTTTATCAGGTAGTGTTTAGTTTTAATCTTAAACTGGTTGAGGGAGGTACAGTCTTTAACATGGTTGGGAAGGTCATTCCACATTCTGGGTCCCTTGATTTGTAGAGCATTTCTAGTTTGGTTAAGTCGTACTCTTGGAATATCAAAACTGTATTTATTTCTGGTGTGGTGCTCATGGGTTCTGTTACAGCTTTCAATGAAGCTTTTAAGGTCAGGATTGGCATTACAGTTCAGCGTTTTATATATGTATAATACACATGAGAGAATGTGCAGTGACTTAATATCTAACATATTCAGAGATTTGAGTAGGGGTACCGAGTGATGTCTGGGGCCAGAGTTGGATATTGTCCTAATAGCAGCTTTGTGTTGAGTAATTAGAGGACGTAAATGATTTTGGGTAGTAGAACCCCAAGCACAAATACCATAGTTGAGATATGGATAGATGAGGGAGTAATAGAGAGTCACCAGGGCAGGGCGGGGTACATAATATCTGATCTTAGAAAGAATGCCAACAGTTTTTGAAACTTTTTTTGATATATTTAGAATGTGTCCCTGGAAATTAAGCTTGTGATCAATGAGAACGCCAAGGAATTTGCCATCTAATTTGTTACAAATTTGGGTATTGTTAATCTTGAGATTTATTTGGTTAGAGGATTTATTGCCAAACAGAATATAGAAAGTTTTGTCAATGTTAAGGGTGAGTTTGTTGGCAGTTAGCCAAAGATGGACTTTATTAAGCTCGGTATTTACTGTGGCATTTAGAGCAAGGGGGTCAGGACTGGAGTAAATGAAGGTTGTGTCGTCAGCAAATAGAATTGGTCTAAGGTGTTGGGAGGCATTTGGAAGGTCATTAATGTAGATGAGAAAGAGGAGAGGGCCAAGTATACTGCCCTGAGGAACACCAATGTTGATGGGTAGGGTAGGAGAAATTGAATTGTTCACAGAAACATACTGGAGTCTGTCAGTAAGGTAAGATTTGAGGTATTGCAGGGAGAGTCCTCTGACTCCATAATGATGTAATTTAAGAAGAAGGTTTTGGTGGTTCACAGTGTCAAAAGCCTTACGCAGGTCCACAAATAACCCAACAGGGAACTCATTTTTATCAAGAGCTGCATGAATTAAGTTAATCATACTAATCAGTGCATCGTTAGTGCTTTTTTTAGGTCTGAAGCCATATTGGCAAGAGCTAAGTATATTGTGCTTGGCTAGATAAGAGTAGAGCTGCTTGTAGATTAGTTTTTCAAAAATTTTTGATAAGTTAGGCAGGATTGAAATAGGTCTGTAGTTGTTAACATCTGTGGGATCACCACATTTGTGGACAGGGTTACTCTCGCTTTTTTTAGAATATCTGGAAAGGTTTGGAGTTCAAGTGACTTGTTGAAGAGCAAAGCAATTGCAGGGGCTAAGGATCTGGAGGCTTTTTTGTAAATTAATGTCGGAATCTCCTCAAGGGCACTAGACTTGGTTTTAAGGGAAAGGATTATCTCATTGACATCAGTGGAATTAGTAGGCTTTAGGTACAGAGACTGTGGGTAGTTACCTGTAAGGTAGTCCTTAACCTCAGTACTGGAAGAAGGAATATCATTTGCAAGGGATGACCCAATGGAAGAGAAGAACCTATTGAACTCAATAGCAGAATCAGATGCTGAAAGCTGACCATCGTTATTTGACAGGAGTGTTGGTTTGTTATTTAAAATCTTCTTTGATCCCAAGATTTGTGAAATTGTGCTCCAAGTTTTTTTAATGTTGCTCTTTATTTGGGTAAATTTATCTTCGTAGTATTTAGTTTTGGCTCGTCTAATTATCTTAGATAGCAGTAAAGAGTAATTCTTTGAGAATTCTTTAGAGACGGTTCCTAGCCTATACTTCTTCTCAAGGTCATGTTTTTTATTAATGGATTTAAGTATTCCCTTTGTAAGCCAGGGATTGTTAAGCCTTTTGGTAGTGACTTGTTTTGTAAGCATAGGACTAAAAAATTCCTTTTAAAAAATACCACTTAAAATACCTTTTATCATTAAGCATATATTAGGGGAAGTGACCCCTCATTATAGGAAAAATATCAAATAGTCAAAGCACTGGCTAAATATCTCGAGTCGACAAATTAATTGGGTCACAACTAACCCGTACCACATTTTTACCTAGAGCCGCCAACAGCTAAACACCGAAAACAACTGCCTCGCCTTATTTGCCTCTGTAACCCTTTCACTACCGCCAACAAGATGGGTATGGGGTGCATAATAAATGAGCTAACAAAAAAACCTCGCCTCAGCACCAAGGATCAGCTGACGCCATAAACATAACATACCGCCCTACGGTGCGGCAAGTCTCCCTCCAATATGCACTTCTATTTTAGTCGCCGCTCCTCTATCTACAGCACAACGCAACAAGCACTTTTGAAACTTATTCTCAACATAAACGCGTCCACCAACATCTGTACTGGTGCAGTCATCGGGGGACAAACCTTCATACAAACTGCACCTACTGTCAACAAGAAGAAAGAGTTAAAATTGACCGAAATGCTGCGTATTAGTGGCTTTAAATATTGTATGAACTAGCTCTATCTATAATATCCAACAGTATGTTTATAACTCTGCATCTTTGTATATACTTTCCTAATAAATTATTATTATTATTAAGTAAAAGTTAAAAATTATGATTTCACACGATTCTTAAGTTAGTCCTCCAAACTTCTGCGCGTTTTCTTACATGAAATGGTCTAGGAGCGCAGATCGTGATGAACAATTATTGTTTACATGACATCAACAAGTGTCTAGTAATTTATTTAATCATATGTATGATAATTAATACAGGCAAAAGTATCGTAAATATTAATATAAGGATGAATTTATATAAAAATCAACATGGCAAATATATGAACATAGAGTACATGTGATATAGTGTGGTCCACAGTGCTCTGAGGCGGGTGTTCATAGCCCTTAAGGCAATTTAGCTTTGCGCAGTGGCAGTATCGTAACCAATGAGGTACATCCGAGGTGCGATTATTGCTAGTTGAAAACTTTAACCAATACCCCGCTGGGTCGGCGTGTAAAAGCGTCGGCTACGGCAATTTTTGTTAGCCCGTTCAAGGGCTTCAATATGATACAGTTGTCTCACAGAAAATTTAATAATTAAGTTTTATGTTATATTATAAATCTATAATGTTATATTATATTATAGATCTTACGATACCTCGCTACTCCACATAGGCAGGAGACGAGATTCACATATAGCAAACGTGTGGTAATGTCTACGATTCCCTAAGTGACAATTTAACTTAACCTAAAACCATATAATTATATCAGGCACGTGTTAACTTGTCAGTACCTGGATCTAATTACATGGAACTCCAGAATATAACCAAGATACACAGACAATATTACACTTTTTATTTTGTTTATATATACTAAAAATCTCATTTTTATTTATATATACTTGTAAAGCCATTAGCAGCATAGCGTTTCGGAAAAGACCTTAATCCTAATTTTTCCCCCAAAGATGACCCGCCAAATCGTTTAACAACCAGATACTCTTTCACTGCTGGGTGAACAGAGGCTACAGTTAAGGATTGGCACCCAGTCAATCCTCCCAGCCAGTATACGAACCAAGGCCAAAGCGGTTGCGAAGCGCCAGGCGAGTATTATTATTAACATCTATATTGACAAAATTAATTACAATTTTGCCTAATCTGAGGATTTCGAATAAGTCTTATTGAAGTGAGGATAATGCTGGTATTCATTGTCACGCAGGACAGAGGGTCATAACATAAGACAATAGGTCTAAACTTTAGGCCGAAGTACATATATAACATGGTTACAATCAATGTTTTAATGTATGGATATGTGAAAACTTTCTACTGTGCACTGCCACACAAGGGCAGGGATGGGTTCATAAGTGATGCAGCTTAGAAGTAATATAAATAAAAAATGTTCTTCATTCTTTAAAATGGACAAGTAAATTTTGGTTAAATTGTTAGAATGTCATCCAGCACACCTGAGTCAATAAAATAGTTTCACAGTTGGTGGTACAAGAAGCCAGGAGGTCTAAAGTCCTATACGGTTTCTCATTCAACAATATAGTGTTCTAGTGAATACATTAAAGGTTTATCACAGAATTTACAATCTAAGTATTCAGGTAGTGGTTCAGCCTCACTAACCTGCCAGATGTCTATAGTCAAGGCGAATTCGCGCAATGACGACATCACATTGCCAGGTCTGGTTACTGTGCTGACCATACAAATACCTAGTATTACAAAACTTGTCATAACTTTTAATAGTGCAGCTTTCAGGTCTCTGGGCATTTCTTAGTTCTTCTAAATCTGAATTAATTTCTTTAATTTGTATGTTTCTAATAATTGCATTAGATAGTCCAAAGTCATAATCAATGCATTCTCTTTCCTGCAAGCCTCATTGGCGAATCGATCTACAAAGTCATGTTTTCCAACTCCAACATGGGATGGGATCCACACAAATTTTATACAAGAGTTGTCATTGGCAAAAATTGCATTCCATTTAATATTACAAGTTACTTCCGACATACATTGTGATGGGTTATTTAAGGACTGCAGAGCACTTTAGAGTCACAGAAAATAACTCCACCATCATTGAGCTTAAGGTATTCAGCGGCTAGATAAATGCCAATAGCTCGAAGCAATAGCTTTGAAAGTAGACTAGTTATTATTGTTGTTGTTGTTGTTATAAATTCAGCTACTCTGAACAAGTTCCAAGTAGCGCGGGCTATGGTGAGCCCGTAAATGGAGGCTCTTTGGAGCCATTATCTGTACCAGTAGCTGATACTAGAGATCTGGCGATGGATGGGGGTGTAGCGAGTAGATTATCCCAATAAATACTCGCGAGTATCTGTAGCGAGTAGATTATCCCAATAATATACTCGCTCCAAATGCTAATATTCCTGTCAACCTTTGGAGATGAATGAGGTGAGTTGTTGCCCCGAGCAACACCCGGTGAGGTGTTGCCCAAGCATATAAGCGGCAGAAATAGCAAATAGTAACGAGTCTACTTTCAAGTGTGGTCTAGAGCAGACACTTGCGAGATACTGTACCGACGCTCAGTACGCTCTCCCACATAGAGCTCCGCGACTCCGGCCTCACTCAGCTCTCTGCTCTGCTCCAGGCTTCGTCTCAACGTCTACGACACTGCTGTATCCAGGACTACTAAATATATATGAAACACTAAACACTGTGTATTTAATCAACCCAACAACGTAACATAAACGTACGTTACATTGGTGACCCAGTGAGTGAAAAGAACACCTAGTCACAAACTAGATCTTCGTCATGGATTTATCTACCAGGTTTCCAGCATACAACGCAGATGAACCAGAATTTTGGTTCATACAGATGGAGGCTATTTTCGACCACCACGAAATTACGACTGAGAAAGCCCGATATGCCTGTACCCTGCCAACACTTCCCTCGGAGGCTATGCACACTGCCTCGGCTATCATCACCGCACCATCCCCAGACGCCAGGACGTACACCGCATTGAAGGCAGCGATGAAACGCCGAATTCAACAAAGGGATCAACTCCTCACTGACAAAAAATTAGCAGACAAAACACCAGCCCAGCTTCTGCGGCATATTCAGTATGTGATGCATACTGCAACTGGCCCAGCCCCCAGCGAGATTGTGAGATCACTCTGGATACAACTCTGTCCAAAACACATTCAACCGGCCCTATTCAGTATGGCTGACGACACGCCATTAGCCCAGCTGGCTACACTGGCAGACCGGCTTCATACAACGTCTAATAATGCTACGCTGTCCCACCTCAGTGATACACAGCAGACTACAGACACCCACCAACTCGACGTCCGCCAGAACCGGCGTTTCTTCCGCCCAGGGAGGACGTACCAAGCGAATCCAGTATCAGGATCTAGGCGACAGCGAGAACACCGAGGAGAGCTTTGTATTTATCACCAGAGGTTCGGACACCAAGCCCACAACTGTAGGGCTCCGTGTTCCTGGTCGGGAAACTACTTCGGCGGGGACTGTTAACGGCCAGTAACCCCGCCATTTCAAACACTACACTGCTCTACATATCTGACATCATAACCAAACGCCGTTTCCTCGTTGACACAGGTGCAGCAGCTAGTGTGGTGCCTCCCCCCTGGTCAAACCGAGCCGCACTCCTGGTTTGGACTTACGGGCTGCCAATGGTACGTCCGTCCGTACGTATGGGACCTGCACCCTGGTTCTCGATTTCGCCTCTCTGGGTCGCTTTACGTGGACTTTCCTCATAGCGGATGTGGAACAACCCATTCTTGGATGGGATTTCCTGCAACACCATCGACTTATTGTGGATCCCGCAGGTGCAGTACTTCGAGCCTCCCCTAGTACCTCTACACAGGTTAACACCGTCACCCCAGTCGCATCTACGGAACTTCAAGCACTCCTGGATGAATTCAAAGATGTGACCCAACCCGCCAGCCCTCGTCCAGAAGTGCAACATACGATTACGCATCACATTACTACAACGGGAGCACCTACCTTCGCCAGACCACGCCGCCTGGCACCGGAACGATTGGCGGTAGCACGTGCTGAATTCAACAAGCTACAGGAGGCAGGAATAATCCGCCCTTCGAACAGTCCATGGGCTTCACCTCTCCATATGGTCCCGAAAACAGCCCCAGGGGAATGGCGCCCTTGCGGGGACTACAGGGCTCTCAACGTTCGTACTCTGCCGGATCGCTACCCAATACCACACATCCAGGATTTCTCACAGGGATTGAGCAACGCAACCGTTTTTTCGAAAATTGACCTTGTGCGGGCATTTCACCAGATCCCTGTGGAACCGGCAGACATTCCGAAAACAGCGATCACAACACCTTTTGGACTGTTTGAATTCGTCCGGATGCCTTTTGGTCTACGGAATGCAGCCCAGACATTCCAACGCTTCATCGACCAAGTAGTTAAGGACCTGCCTTTTTGCTACGCCTACATTGACGATCTGCTGGTGGCCAGTACATCACCGACAGAACATCTGCTACACCTCCGACTCCTTCTCACCCGTCTGCGCAACTTCGGCTTGCAGCTCAACTCCGAGAAGTGTATTTTCCATGTTCCAGAGCTGGATTTCTTGGGGCACCGTGTGTCAGCAGCAGGGGTCCAACCACTAGAGAAGAAAATCGAGGCAATCAAGGAATTCCCGCGCCCATCCACTCCAAAGAAGTTGCAAGAATTTCTTGGCGTGGTGAATTTTTATCATCGATTCATCCCACATTGTTCGGACATCTTGCGACACTTGTACGACCTCTTACGTGGTCGGAAACTCACGTCCCGTCTTCCGTTGGAGTGGACTCCCCAGGCAGAGACAGCATTCACCGACATAAAACACAAACTGGCGGAATTCACCTTACTCGCACACCCAGTGTCTGACGCTCCCACCAATCTCTCTACCGACGCTTCAAACACAGCAATTGGTGCTGTACTACAACAGCTCATTGAAGGAGAATGGCGCCCAATTGCATTCTTTTCAGCGCGCCTGTCACCCACTGAAGAGAAGTACAGCACTTTTGATAGGGAACTGCTCGCCATCTACTCAGCCATACAACATTTCCGGCACTTTCTCGAGGGGCGGAACTTCCACATCCTCACAGACCACAAACCTCTCACTTATGCACTGGCGGCCAAGGGTGATGCTCACTCTCCTCGAGTAGCCAACCACCTGGGATTTATCTCCCAATTTACCTCGGATATCCGCCATGTCAAAGGAACTAATAATGTCATAGCCGATGCACTGTCTCGACCCACCATAAACCACGTCGTGACAAACCCAGCTCAGGTGGACTATTGTGTAATCAGTAAGGCCCAACGGGAAGACCCTGATCTGCAGCAATTACGAACATCTGACACAGCTCTCCGGTTCATCGAGATTCCCATGGAAGGTGGCGGAAGTATAATCTGTGACACCTCACGGACGGGAGCACTTAGGCCCTACATTCCTGCTCAGTTTCGCTGGAAAACGTTCTCTGTATTTCACTCCCTAGCACACCCAGGAGTACGTGCTTCCCAGAAACTACTAACGGAGCGTGTCGTATGGCCAGGAATCAATGCTGATGTTCGACGATGGACTCGCTCATGTCTCCAGTGCCAGCGAGCGAAAACACATCGTCACACAAAGAGTCCGCTTCAACAGTTCCCGTTACCTTCTGACCGTTTCGAGGTGGTGCATGTAGACATCGTTGGACCATTACCGTCGGCAAGAGGATATTCTTATCTACTCACCTGCATCGATCGATTCTCCAGATGGCCGGAAGCAATCCCATTAATCAACATCTCAGCTGAATCAGTAGTCCAGGCTTTCCTCTCTGGATGGGTCGCCCGTTTTGGTAGCCCCTCTGTCATCATCACCGACCAAGGACGACAGTTCGAATCATATCTATGGAAGGAACTTATGGAATTCCTCGGCACCATACACAACCGAACCACAGCATACCACCCTGAGTCGAACGGAATGGTAGAACGCTTTCATAGACAACTAAAAGCTGCCCTAAGAGCTCAAGCACGCCCTGATGATTGGATCGACAACCTTCCATTAGTCTTGCTTGGCATTCGTTCGGCCACGAAGGAGGGCAGTGGATTCTCGGTAGCAGACTTAGTATACGGATCTAGCCTGCGGCTTCCGGGCGAATTCTTAACCCCGACGCCACTCATCACACCCCCAGACCCCACTTTTGTCCAGAAATTACGGGCGGCCATGACAAGCATTCGGCCTACACCACCACGCCAACCGACAACTCGTGCTACATATGTGCCTCATGAGCTCCACACAACTGAACACGTGTTTGTAAGAGTCGACGCTGTTCGACGCCCTCTACAGTCACCTTACGAAGGACCATTTAAAGTGGTTTCTCGAACACCGAAGTTCTTCACCATTGAACGCCGAGGACAGCAGGTAAACATCTCCATCGATCGCCTTAAACCAGCACACTGTGACGCTGCCCCAGACATCCCTCCAGAGGCACATCCGCCGACTACGCCGTTCACTTTTCGACCACAGTTACCAGCAGCACCGCCACCTACGACAACGGACGATCCTGTACGACCTCCCACCCTACACCCCCAGTTACCAACTGCACCACCACCTGATCCTACGACGACGGACGATCCAGTGCGACCTCCTACCCTACGACCCCAGTTAGATGACATCAGCGAAGAGGAGGAAGTTAACTTTGAGGGTTATACAACGCGAGCAGGGCGTACAATTCACCGACCAGCTAGGTTCCTTGATCAAGTATTTTTCCTTTCATCCCCTGGGAGGGGGAGTTCTGTAGCGAGTAGATTATCCCAATAATATACTCGCTCCAAATGCATTGTTAATATTCCTGTCAACCTTTGGAGATGAATGAGGTGAGGTGTTGCCCCGAGCAACCCGGTGAGGTGTTGCCCAAGCATATAAGCGGCAGAAATAGCAAATAGTAACCAGTCTACTTTCAAGTGTGGTCTAGAGCAGACACTTGCGAGATACTGTACCGACGCTCAGTACGCTCTCCCACATAGAGCTCCGCGACTCCGGCCTCACTCAGCTCTCTGCTCTGCTCCAGGCTTCGTCTCAACGTCTACGACACTGCTGTATCCAGGACTACTAAATATATATGAAACACTAAACACTGTGTATTTAATCAACCCAACAACGTAACATAAACGTACGTTACAATAAGTTACTAGAAAAGCCTAAAATGTATTTATTATTACTAATAAAAATATAAAATGTTTAAACGGAGGAAACACTCCTCACTCTGTCTCTGGCAACAAAAGTCAGCTGGAAGATTTTAAAACTTCACACCTGAACTCTTGAAATCAGCTGCCACCCCTTGTTGCCACAAACTGTCACTGC
>WNGS01095071.1:6726-19306 GCA_020271785.1 Procambarus virginalis
GTTAAGGGGTTAATATATAAGCTAGAACAGAGTATCCCTCTTCCTGTGTGGGAGTGCAACGATCTACCTCTAGCCTAACAGGGTCTAGTAACACTTATTATTCCTGGGGACAATTTACTTTGGGGGCCGGGCCTTTTAGTTCTCCCAGATTTGATACCTCTGTATTCTAACTACCCGTACCCCTAATAGTACCAGTTCCCCCATAGCAAGCCACCAATTTTATAACATAGAGTTCTGTGAATGCCCCAAATATTGAGTTTGACTCTATAGGAGGCCAGGTTTGAACTTAACTTTATTTCTTGACTTTGCTTTAAACCTTGAATGTTTGCAAATATGAATGATTGTCCATATTGTGTGTCACTTCCGAAGGTTTGGTATGTAGCGAGTAATCCTTTACTCGCCTCCATTATCTCATTATCTTAATGCATTACTAATCACACAGCTACAATCCTTTCCCCAATTACAGGTAATACTCTTCTCACCTTGTTGGAGGGAGCTGAGTGTAATCACCATATAACCCAGCGATGTATTTCCATCAGTGAAATAGAGAGAAACCCGAAATATTTTTTCTCCTATGCAAAATCAACATCAAAAACCACACCTAGTATCGGGCCCCTGCGAAAGGAAGATGGAACTTTCACCGATGACAACAAAGAAATGAGCGAGCTACTGAGGAAGCAATACGACTCTGTCTTCAGCGAGCCATTAAACGCACTAAAGATCGATAACCCAAATGAATTTTTCATGGATATGATACCAACATCAAATCATATATCAGACGTCACCCTATCCCCACTGGATTTTGAAGAAGCCATAAACAGTATGCCTATGCACTCCGCACCAGGCCCGGATTCTTGGAACTCCATATTCATCAAGAACTGTAAAAAACCACTATCGCAGGCCCTTCACATTCTGTGGAGACAAAGCCTAGATACTGGCGTTATTCCTGATATACTAAAAACAGCAGAGATAGCACCACTTCATAAAGGAGGAAATAAGGCAGAGGCAAAAAATTACAGACCGATAGCACTAACATCGCACATCATAAAAATTTTTGAGAGAGTGCTAAGAAGTAAGATCACAAAATACATGGAATCACAGCATCTCCATAACCCCGGACAACATGGTTTCAGAACAGGGCGCTCTTGCCTGTCGCAGTTGCTGGACCACTATGATATGGCATTAGATGCTATGGAAGACAAACAAAACGCTGATGTAATTTACACAGATTTTGCAAAAGCTTTTGATAAATGTGACCATGGTGTTATTGCCCATAAAATGCGCTCAAAAGGAATTACCGGAAAAGTAGGCAGATGGATCTACAATTTCCTGACCAACAGAACCCAATGTGTAATAGTCAACAAAATAAAATCCAACCCGTCAACCGTTAAGAGCTCAGTCCCCCAGGGTACTGTGCTTGCTCCAGTACTTTTTCTCATCCTTATATCGGACATAGACAAGAACACAACCTATAGCACTGTATCATCCTTTGCAGATGACACTAGGATCTTCATGAGAGTAGGCAACATAGAGGACACGGCGAACCTCCAGTCAGATGTAGATCAGGTCTTTCTATGGGCTACAGAAAATAATATGGTGTTTAACGAAGACAAGTTCCAGCTCATGCGCTATGGAAAAAATGAAAATATAAAAACTGAAACCACGTACAAAACTCAGGCAAATCATAACATAGAACGAAAAGGCAATGTAAAGGATCTGGGTGTACTCATGTCGGAAGACCTTACCTTTAAAGAACACAATAAAGTAGCCGTCACAACTGCAAGAAAAATGACAGGTTGGATAACAAGAACTTTTCACACTAGAGATGCTATACCGATGATGACACTTTTCAAAACGCTTGTGCTCTCTAGAGTGGAGTACTGCTGCACAATGACAGCCCCTTTCACTGCGGGTGAAATTGCTGACCTGGAGAGCGTGCAGAGATCCTTTACTGCTAGAATCCACTCGGTAAAACATCTAAACTATTGGGACCGACTAAAGAGCCTAAATCTGTATTCCCTTGAGCGCAGGCGGGAGAGATACATAATAATTTACACGTGGAAAATATTAGAGGGGCTGGTCCCAAACCTGCACACAGAAATAACATCACATGAGACCAGAAGACATGGCAGGATGTGCAGAATACCCCCGTTGAAAAGCAGAGGTGCAACTGGTACTCTGAGAGAGAACTCTATCAACATCAGAGGCCCGAGACTGTTCAACACGCTTCCACTACACATAAGGGACATAACTGGCAAACCCCTCACAGTGTTCAAGAGAGAACTGGATAAGCACCTCCAAAGGATACCTGATCAACCAGGCTGTGACTCATACGTCAGGCTGCGAGCAGCCGCGTCCAACAGCCTGGTTGATCAGTCCAGCAACAAGGAGGCCTGGTCGATGACCGGGCCGCGGGGACGATAAGCCCCGGAAGCACCTCAAGGTATCAAGGTAAGGTAAGGTAAGGTAAGGTATGTGAGAACAGCAAAAGGCCGGTCTCACAACCGGCCTTTAGATAGTAAGATGAGTGGGGGCACAGATCGTTCCCTCAATCTGTGGCCCGCCCCGACACCGAACTCTTACACAGCCTTCAAGGTCGCCAACTGGTTTTTTTTAGGTGTCCAGTAACACTGCAGTGGTCAGGTGTAATTGTGGCAAGAGCAAATTCCAATAATATGGTATCAGGCAGGTCACTCAGCTTTACTTCGTTACACGGTCACAAGATAAATGGAGGGGATGATATCAAACACCAAAGAGTTTTGGTATTTTACTTAAAAGACAACGAGAAATATATATGCATCAATGTATCAGGATTAATATATGACAATTGCTCCATTCATAGCATAATATTCTAGAGCGCACCGATATGGTAACATCGGCACGTGTCACCTGTCAGAATGTCAGCTGACCGGGCCCCTCGCGATCGTGGGAACAGACTAGTACTTGTTTATCTAATTCTGTCACCAACTTTTTCCAAAACACTATTCAACATTCACATGGCTTACTTATGATTTCACTGGCCTCACGATCAACATCTTATTCACAATACTCTCACAGTGACTTTTCACCGTACCAAAAGATTACTCTATTCTTAATAATATTTACTGTGAATGCACTCACTTGATCACTGAACTTTTCTTTATATCTATACTTTCTCTCACAGAGATATCACTGGCAATCACTTCGCGTATATGATATTATTCAGTACACAGTCATGTCATATATAAATCAGTAATCAAATTTCGGGCATATATATATATATACATCATGAAGCTCAATACACAAGCATTTATATCGATAGATTATGGAGATCAACACACGGGCACTTATATCAATAGATTATAGAGATCAATCCACAGGCATTTATATCAATAGATTATAGAGATCAATCCACAGGCATTTATATCAATAGATTATAGAGATCAACACACCAATATCTGGTTTACTACCAATATATATAATAATAATACTCACTGGAGATTAATAATAGTCACAGTAAATTCTCTGATGAATCTTGGTGCTTGCACACACCCACACATAGATATATATGTAAACTGATACTGTGAGCGCTCTGGGCAGGCTCACCACATACTGTGCACTCTGTGACTTAGACTCAAGTGAGACTTGCTCACGACATATAAAATATCCTGACAAGAATATATATAGCTAACTAAAGGGGAAATGGGAGGGTAACTGTAAACACCTACTTCACCTATCCTAGGATGACAGTTGGGTTGTAGCTCCTGGTCCAGGCTCTCGCCTCGTTCACCATCCAGAAACACAAGCCCCACGCCTTAGGATGTCGCGTCTCGCCGCTTCTGTACACAGCAGGTCCGTGCTCCTTCCTCTACAGTACGTCGCAGGGTTGAAGTCGGTCTCCTGGCCGTCAACTTTCCTCCCAACTACGGCAGCCAGCCTACGTCTCGGCGGTCGTCGTACGTTTCCCAATTAGTTCTTGTCACTGTACTCCCAGAGGAACTGCCTCTCACCACTACGAAGTCACTGTGAAGTTACAGCCGTCCCAGACGATGCTGCTTAAGCTCCACACGCACAGCACCCGACTTCAGAGCACTTGAAGCTCACTTCACTGTCAATTCCCTCGTCGTCTAGATATATCGCTAGGTATTTGGGAAGACTTCTCGACGTGCTTGCATCCAACTGTTGACTCGTAGGGTTCCACGAAGGTGGGGTTACTGTCAAACTTGACAGGATCGTCGATCACACGTTCAACCTGGTTGACAAGGCTGTCAACCCGGTTCACTCACGGTGGGTGGCCCGGCCACTAAGCTGTCTCTTATACTGGTGAACTGCTAACGACGACACACGTCGATGCCCGGCCCACTTCTTGCAACGCACCTGTCCCTGAGCACTTGTTGCTCAATATTCTGTCAATTCCTTATCTGAGCCACTTCTGGGTTGCAGGAAGACCTCACAGAGTGCGTGCCAACAACTGGAGACGCTTAAAACCACCGGAGTTCGGTAAATCCGTCACTGACAGGATGACCGATCGCGCGTCCTACCTCTCGGACGTGTCGTGAAAGACTGATATCGCCTCGGCGCCAACACGGCCAGACTCCCCATGCCTATGTGACGTCACTTTTCCCAAAGTTGGTTTTCATTGGCTCCCAGTGCCACGTCGCTGACGGTGACCAATCTGGCGCCACTGACGTCACACAGTTTTGGGAGGAGAACAGACTCGCCAGCGCCATATTGGCTCCCTAAAGGGCCTATCCCACAGGCCATAATACTACATTTTCGCAAATTTCTCGGCTCTTCGAGAATACTGTTCTCTCCCACATATGTTCAATTGATGCCTACAATGTAGAGAACGCTCGGGAATAGTGGACATGACTCTTACAGCAGGCGTGGGAGAATTAGAAGGGGGGGAACACCGTCACAGTGGTCATCTCTTTTAACTCGATTACCAGCAAGATCATTGCCCACAATTAGATCAATGCTAGCAACTGGTAATTTAGGACTAACACCTACTAAACTTTTGCCTTTAGTAAAATCACAGTCTAGGTTTACTTCTCTCAAGTGTACAGTCTGGAAATCTCCTGTGATTCCCTGTATAATCATTACCTCCCCAGTCTCTGTAGACTGTATATATTGTAACACACTCTCTAATAATAAAGATTGGGATGCTCCTGTATCCCTCAAAATTTTAACATCATGCCACAAACCATTTGCACACTGTAATTTTCCATTTGATATAAACTCTCCAAAATGATTTATAGCAAGTGCTTTTTTCCCATTATTTTTGTTACACATTTGGTTTTCCTCCCCTCACACACTGTGAGTGCCATAGGCCTCTTTTCTGGGTGAAGAAACCAACAATTCTTAACAACATGACCCTTCATATGGCAGTAGGAACACTGTTTCAACTCTGGGTGAGGCTTATTACTAGTGTGATCCTCTTTGGGTTTCACATTACTCTCTTTACCACCTGGCACCTTTGAAAAAGTGTTTCCTTGACCTGCTGTTGGGTACATGTGGGACCCAAATCTACTGCTCGACCAGATCCTTGTCTATTTGATTGAATTTATTTTTAAAAGTTACCTTATGCATCAACTCATATTCATCTGCTAATTTAGCCAACTCATAGATATCTCTGGGTAATTTCTCTGCCAAATACAAAGCCACATTAGAAGGTATGCAAGATAAAAATTCTTCTACTATGAGTAAATTTTTAAGAGAGTCCAGATCCCTAATTTTTTCTGCATCTAACCATTTATTAAGCATATGATATTTCTCTTGTGCAAATTCTACCAAGGTTTGACTTGGGTCTCGTCTCAGTTGTCTAAACTTCTGCCTATAAGCCTCAGGAACAAGTTGATAAGCAGTAAGGATGGCTGCTTTTACCTTCTCATAGTCAAAACTGTTACTCAAAGGCATAGCTGCAAATATCTTCTGTGCCTTTCCCACCAACTGACCTTGAAGAAGAGATACCCATTGTGTTTCAGGCCATTCCATACTCCTTGCTAACTTTTCAAAATGAATGAAGAATTGGTCTGGGTCAGACTCACAGAATAGAGGAAACTTGACATTTTTGTTAATCTTTAACTGTCCAGGTGTTCTAAATCGTCAACACCGGTATTTTCTGATCTAATTCCCAAATCTGCTAGCCTAATCTGTAACTCTATTTTTCTGAGCCAGCTCCACTTCTAACCTCTTCATAGCTAGTTCTTGAGCTTGCTCTGCCTCTATCCTCTTCTGAGCTTGCTCTGCCTCTAGCATCTTCTGAGCTTGCTCTGCCTCTAGCCTTTTCTGAGCTTGCTCTGCCTCTAGCCTCTTCTGAGCTTGCTCTGCCTCAAACTGCAACTTCTTAGTTCCAATTCTGCCTGCCACTGCAACTGAGTCTCTACCTTTCCTGTAGTTACAACATTTGCACCACTGGTGGATGGGGACTGCTCTAATATTCCTGTGGGAGAATTTGCTCATCTACCCAGTGTATCATTATTTCTCTTAGCAGTTCCGTCTTCACCATTCCCATGTGCAATAATAGTCCATAGTGCTTGCCAACAGCCACTAGAATAGACTTTTTTACCGCTTTCAACCCTCAACACTAGGATTGTCGACAATTTGTTGTGCTACCAATCCATTTTTAGTGTGCTAAGATACAGCAGACTCCAACACAAATTTATAATCTGCACCACCTTACTCTTTTTAGGCTGAGAATTTGTTTTGAAAACTGATACGGACAGTGCTTAGTTCACTTGACTGTCCTGTCAACTTGTAAATTTTTTGCACTCGAGACCACGCACAAAATTTCTTAAACACTTTTCATAAAGATAAATAAAATGTACATAATAAGTAATAAAGTACATATTCATATTATACCAATATTAAAAATACTCTAAATTTCTAAAGTGAAAAAATAAGCTACACAATTATGTCAGGTTACACCTACAGGCTATCCACTTTTATTAGGCTTTCGATCAGGCTGCTCAATATGTGAAGTGCTCTCGGACAGGCTACCCAATTGTGTCACGATTGGTGTCACGGCCGTGTCTTACTGATGTTATCAGTAGTGATACGTTTTTGTTGTCATAGAGAGCTAGTGAGAATTTGGTGGTGGTGGTCCTTACGATGTTGTCTAGGGAGTATGAGGAGTAAGGGAAACAGCCTAGTACACTGGTAACAAATTTATACGTATAAGACACATGAATACATTAAAAAAAGGCGTTTTCCTTACAACATAGATCACTATGAATTAAACTTAAGTGGCTCTGATCACCCCACGGCTCACTGTCCCATTCTTGGTGTCATACACCCAGCCACGAACCACTATCATCCAATGACACATATATTATTGCCTCTAGGAAACTTGGACTCTTATAAAACCTCTCCAACTTCTGTAATATTACTCTACCCAATCTTGCAACCCTGGTTATACACAAGGATAGGCTTATCTGACTGTACGGCCGGAGAAAACCCCTCAAATAGCAGGAACGGTCGGCAGCGATACACCTCCCCCTCCAGTCAAGATGGCGTCCACCTCGACGATCTCTTGCATCATCGCCCCTTAATACTCTATTCTTTACCTATGCAATCAAACGCACTAATGATTTTATTCACTATATTCCCCCATGCATACTTTTTGATAGAGTCCATTTTTCCCTTACAAAGTTAGGCTTTTCCAGTCCACATTATTTCTCACAACCTCCAGCTGAGAAGGCACTACTTTACTGAGTGGAGTATTAATGGTGACTCGCGGCCTCTCTGATCTCAGCTGGGGATTTTATTTTAATTAACACTAGCCACTGTGTCCACCAACACTTTACAACCGAACTAACCTCCACAAGAGGTAAGGTTCGTAACACTGCTCACTTATAAAACGCTTGCTCAACTGTGCCCCCACACGGGAGACATCTCCTGTCCACGAGGCTAACCATAGCCCGTGCTTCTTGCCCAGCTCCTGTGCCAGGTAAGTTACGGGCTCACCATAGCCTGTGCTACTTGGAACTTGTTCCGAGTAGCTGAATCTATAACAACAACAACAACAACTGTGCCCCCAGCATGGACCCTACACCAGTTCCTTTCGACAACGACTCAGAGCGACCCGTCCTGCCCTTCTCAACATCTAATTGGTACAGTGTTTGTGTCTGTGTTTACCGCCCCCACGCTTGAGCGTGGAGCCCTCCCCTCCCCTTGGGTTTATGGGTGCCTCAGTGTTTGGCGTTGCCCAACGCCGTGTCCCTTGTGGTACGTGTCGTGCCCTCTAGATGTTTCCTCCCTCCCTGGCCAAGCCAGAAGGCCTAGCTGCTTCTCTCTGCTTATCACATGCCTCTGTATGACTAACCATCCTGTGTGATGGGGATTTTTTAGCATCAACTAGTTAGCTTTTTGACACACTGTACTCCACTTCATATAGTCTAGGGTAGCTGCACTAATGCAGATGTACCTAAGGAATTAATAAAAAAAAAAAAATCTCTCCGGGGCGCTCAGCCGTGGTTGCTCGGCAAGGTCCCTCCGTGCGGCGCGCCCCTGAAGCACGCCTGTTGGTTCAGCCTTGGTGACCAAATGCAGGTGCAGTGGCCTTAGAGGGGGAGGTGACCCTCGGTGTTGTTCTGGGGCACTGGGTTTTTCTCCAGTAGGTGGCTGTTTTTGAAGCACAATCGGGAGGAGGCCTGTCCACCCCCTCCTCCCCCTTCTGCTCAGCCGTGTACCTTAAGCTCCCTCACCCAGTCGACGTGAGGTCTGCCGCTTGGGCGACTTATTTTGTAGCCGTTAATTATTATTTATGTTCTTATATAAGTGCTTCTTTACAGTCTGACTGTTAGTCATGGCGTGCTTCCTCACCCTACAATATTTACTGTAATTTCCTTTGCTTTCGCCCCATGCCTATGTTTATATATTGGGTAGTGCTGTTATTGTTGTTTCAGGACATTTAATGCTCAAGTCAGCTCCTATTTAGTGCTGTTGTTTTATCTACTCTAAACGCTGGCTATATAAAATTTTATATTATTGGACTTTCAGTTACGTTGTGTTATGCCTCGCAATTTATAAAAAAAAAAAATAGCATTGCTCAAGCCCCTGGCTTTAAGTTTACACCCTGGACGTGCAACCACGTTTTGACTTCCCTCAGCAGCTTGTTCTGCAATTCATGATTTGTCCAGGCTTCAGAAACAATTCTATAACCCATGTTCCAGCGATGTGTAAATATTTCATTCAAAATGATCTGCTACCAGAAATTTTAGCCAAATACCCCCAGTTTGATAATTGTAGGTAGTAACTAAGTGATTGTAACCTATCCACCGCTGCCCGCTGGATGGGGGGCGGTGTGCAGGACAAACATATAAATTGTGACACTAGCTCTCCACATATGTCAGTTGCTTAATTTAGAACCTGTACCTGAGGTCGATCTCGAACCCATTGTTGATGTGACGACTTATATTGAATTTTATAACTAGCTCATCAAGATTGTAACTTGCCTAGCTAAATGAATTGTGGGGTTCAGTCCTTGAGCCCATTATGTGCCTCTGTAACCCTTTCCACTACCGCCCACGGGATGGGTATGGGGTACATAATAAATGAACTAAACTAACTAACTCCAGGCTTCCTATTTCTTTCTTTATCCCGGGTTCTCAATTATGTATGTTTAATTTGCTTATCACCATTGAGTCTTGTAGATCTGAGGCAAAGTGAAATTGACACCAGTAATTCCATCTATCATCATACTATCATGCAAGAGGAGCCACACATCTATGGATCATCCAATAAAATCAACAGACTTCTAGATGTTACTACTGCTCGGCTTAGACTCGGTTACAAATATCTCTGGGAATTCTCATTATTTGCCGATGTAGACCTGACCAAATGTAAACTGTGTCAACAAAATTATTCGCACACCTTCCGTCACTATGTGATGGAGTGCGAAAAGATACGTGAATTTAGAGACAATTCTATAACCAATGTTCCAGTGATGTGTAAATATTTCATTCAAAATGATCTGCTACCAGAAATTTTAGCCAAATATCCCCAGTTTGATAACTGTAGGTAGTAACTGAGTGATTGTAACCTATCCACCGCTGCCCGCTGGATGGGGGGCGGTGTGCAGGACAAACATATAAATTGTGACACTAGCTCTCCACATATGTCAGTTGCTTAATTTAGAACCTGTACCTGAGGTCGATCTTGAAACCATTGTTGATGTGACGACTTATATTGAATTTTGTAACTAGCTCATCAAGATTGTAACTTGCTTAGCTAAATGAATTGTGGGGTTCAGTCCCTGAGCCCATTATGTGCCTCTGTAACCCTTTCCACTACCGTCCACAGGATGGGTATGGGGTGCATAATAAATGAACTAAACTAACTCTAGAATCTCCTGTTCAGTTCAGTAAGATTACAGTATTAATCCATTAAGATTCATTTACTTGCATTTTGAGTTCCCTGATTATTGAGTCCCTTCCTTCCTAGGGACCAATAATTTTAGACACATTCATTTATGTTGGGAGGGTGGTGGCAGTGTTCTAATGATTTAAAGATTTTTTAATTATTAGTTTAATTAATAACCCTCTATTCTTGTTGTGTTCTCCTCATTTAATATCAGTTTATATTCGTGGCAGTCTAGTGAGGGGTCATACTGGACTGTAACAGTGTTAAGCTGGGGGTATTGGGTGAAGGGAAAGAGTAGAGAGTGAGAAAGTTACAGCAAGGGTAGCGTTCAGAACGACGATCACAGAGGTCAGGGTTTATTACAATGGTAGCAGCGGTGTTTTCAATAATTTCTTGATTATTTTTTTTTATTTTTATTTTTACATGCAAAGCATGCAATTTAATACAATAAAAACAATACAAAATACAGAACAAAGGAAAACAATAGACCTGTAACGTACGATTATGTTACGTTGTTGGGTTGATTAGATACACAGTGTTTAGTGAGTTTCATATTTATTAGTAGTCCTGGATACAGCAGTGTCGCACTGGCCAGAAGGGCCGACAGCAAAGTACAACAAACACACACACACGAGAAAGCAAATCGACTTTGGTCTCTCAAAGGTCTAACTCGGATCACTTTAATCGCACACTTGAGTTAAAATAAATAAATAAATAAATAAATAAATATGTTTATTCAGGTAAGGTATATACATACAAGTGAGGTTACATTAATGGATCGAATTATAGATAGAGCTAGTACATACAATGCCTAAAGCCACTATTACGCAATGCGTTTCGGGCAGGAAGAACATTAATATCTAGAACTTAATACTAATTGAGCATAAAGAATAAAATGTGTTGAGAACAAATATAAATAAAGATGAGAAAAAGGGGAACATGACTGAAAAAGCAGCACAAATATAAAATGTTGACAAAGAGCATTGATTAAAAAAAAAGGTAGGTAGGTTACAGGGAATTTATTAGGTAGTGTTTAGTTTTAATCTTAAACTGGTTGAGAGAGGTACAGTCTTTAACATGGTTGGGGAGGTCATTCCACATTCTGGGTCCCTTGATTTGTAGAGCATTTCTAGTTTGATTAAGCCGTACTCTTGGAATATCAAAACTGTATTTATTTCTGGTGTGGTGCTCATGGGTTCTGTTACAACCAGCAATGAAGCTTTTGAGTTCAGGATTGGCATTACAGTTCAGCGTTTTATATATGTATGATACACATGAGAGAATGTGCAGTGACTTAATATCTAACATATTCAGAGATTTGAGTAGGGGTACCGAGTGATGTCTGGAGCCAGAGTTGGATATTGTCCTAATAGCAGCTTTGTGTTGAGTAATTAGAGGACGTAAATGTTTTGGGTAGTAGAACCCCAAGCACAAATACCATAGTTGAGATATGGATAGATGAGGGAGTAATAGAGAGTCACCAGGGCAGGTCGGGGTACATAATATCTGATCTTAGGGAGAATGCCAACAGTTTTTGAAACTTTTTTGATATATTTAGAATGTGTCCCTGGAAATTCAGCTTGTGGTCAATGAGAACGCCAAGGAACTTACCATCTAATTGTTACAAATTTGGGTATTGTTAATTTGAGATTTATTTGATTAGAGGATTTATTGCCAAACAGAATATAGAAAGTTTTGTCAATGTTAAGGGTGAGTTTGTTGGCAGTTAGCCAAAGATGGACTTTATTTAGCTCAGTATTTACTGTGGCATTTAGAGCAAGGGGGTCAGGACTGGAGTAAATGAAGGTTGTGTCGTCAGCAAAAAGAATTGGTTTGAGGTGTTGGGAGGCATTTGGAAGGTCATTAATGTAGATGAGAAAGAGGAGAGGCCAAGTATGCTGCCCTGAGGAACACCGATGTTGATGGGTAGGGTGGGAGAAATTGAATTATTCACAGAAACATACTGGAGCCTGTCAGTAAGGTAAGATTTGAGGTATTGCAGGGAGTGTCCTCTGACTCCATAATGATGTAATTTAAGAAGGTTTTTGGTGTTGACAGTGTCAAACCTTACGCAGGTCCACAAATAACCCAACAGGGAACTCATTTTTATCAAGAGCTGCATGAATCAGTTAATCATACTAATAAGTGCATCGTTAGTGCTTTTTTGGGTCTGAAGCCATATTGACAAGAGCTAAGTATATTGTGTTTGGCTAGATAAGAGTAAAGCTGCTTGGTAGAT
>WNGS01095120.1:0-11285 GCA_020271785.1 Procambarus virginalis
TATATATATATATATATATATATATATATATATATAATATATATATATATATATATATATATTATATTTGTCGAGCCACCGGACTGCATTCTCCTGGGTGTCCCCATTGGGCCACGAGCAATCGAGGAGGTCCTGGATGCAAAAATCACTGATCTAAGAGAATGCTGGACAGGATTGACAAAATTGATGCCCATGATGCTCTCTTTCTCCTCACAAGATGCCTATCTCTCCCTAAGTTGACGTACTTTCTGAGATGTTCTCCATCCTACAGCAGCCCTAAGTTAAATGTGTATGACACCCTCCTGAGGTCCATGCTAGTGAAAGTCCTGAACCTGCCATTGGACGACTCTCAGTGGGAGCAAGCAACCCTTCCTGTAAGACTTGGCGGCCTTGGTGTCCGCACAGCCTCCCAAATTGCTCTACCAGCCTTCCTTCCTCCTCCTCCACGCATCGCACGACCTCGTCAGAGATATCTTACCTGCAACCCTGAGAGATTCAGCAGGAATACACGATCCTGCTTTCACTGAATGTTCAAATCAGTGGGATGTTCTTGCAGCCCCAGCAACCATTATAGAGCCAACAAAACAACACAAACAGTCCAGCTGGGACCACCCTCTAGTGGAAAAAGTAGCTGATGCCATGCTCAGCGCTGCAACATCAGACAAGGAGAAAGCCCGCCTCAGAGCAGTGCGTGCCCCCCATGCAGGAGACTTCCTCCTGGCAGTACCCATGTCAGCAATGGGCACGCGCCTAGATCCAGAATCCCTTCGTGTAGCAGTGGCCCTCCGCCTTGGTGCCCCAATTCACACTGAATACAAATGTATTTGCAACAGGGTGGAAGCAGACCAATACGGACTGCATGGGTTGCATTGCGGAAGCACAAATGGCTGGCATGCAAGACACAACGAGGTCAATGACATCCTCAAGAGAAACCTCGTCTCAGCTAGGTGTCCAGTGGAGAGAGAACCTCGCATCCTAGGGGTCCAAAACCCGAATTTCCCCGCACTTCACCCTGATGGCATCACCATATACTCCTGGAAGGAGGGTAGACAGTTGGTGTGGGACTATACATGTGTATCCACCCTGGCTGACACCTATGTACACTTCGTACATACATATGTACTGACACATATGTACACTTCGGAGCTGATCAAGCAGGTGGGGCGGCCAACCACAGGGAAGCAGCAAAATCACTCAAATACAGGCGACAGGCAGGTCAATACCTCTTTGTTCCCATAGCGTCTGAGACGCATGGCCCCTGGGGCAAGAGTGCCTTGGGATTTCTCAAGGAATTGGGTTCCAAGCTCATTGACGTCACCAGAGACCCAAGGGCTTCCAGTTTTTTGTTTCAGTGCCTCAGTGTAGCGATCCAGAGGGGAAATGCTTGCTGCGTCCTCGGTTCCTGTCCGGAAGCGGAGGAGCTTCAAGAGATCCATAACCTTTAGGCATTTGTCTTGCATGTCTTGTAACCTTTAAATACACAATAAAGCAAAAAAAAAAAAAAAAAAAAGGGAAGGGGGTGGTTGGAGAAAAGCACACATAAACTGTATTGGAGGGGACCCACATTCCCTCCAATGCGTTATGTGTGATTTCCTCCGAGGCTATGGGTCCCCCTTCTTCCAG
Organism: Procambarus virginalis; assembly: GCA_020271785.1. Lineage (NCBI taxonomy): Eukaryota > Metazoa > Arthropoda > Malacostraca > Decapoda > Cambaridae > Procambarus > Procambarus virginalis. Next base: position 1,624 of record WNGS01095120.1, read on the forward strand.
CCAGAGGTGGTACTCCCTTCCCTATTAATATATATATATATATATATATATATATATATATATATATATATATATATATATGCGAACAAGCCTGAGTGGTCCCCAGGACTATATGCGAATGAAAACTCACACCCCAGAAGTGACTCGAACCCATACTCCCAGGAGCAACGCAACTGGTATGCACAGGGATGCCTTAACCACTTGACCATCACGACCGGACATAAGGAAGTGATAGCCTGGGCTATTTGAACCACTTCCCCGCCGGCACCTGGATGGTTATCTTGGGCATAGCATTTTATCAAATCACCTCATTTTTTGGGGCATCACGTGAGGAACACAAATGCGAACAAGCCTGAATAGTCCCCAGGACTATTTGCGAATGAAAACTCACACCCCAGAAGTTTTCTTAACCTGCAAACTATAACCTGCAAACACTAAACAGAGTTCTTACTTATGCTATGATTTAAACAGCTTTCATTTTATACCGGCATTTTGGGTGAGGTGATATGTTACAACAGTTTTGGATGAGGTGAAAACAAACTTTCAACACAGGATAGAACACGAAACAATGGGTATCAATTGGGTAAATTGAAGGTAAGGATGGAAGTAACTGCAGAGGGCCTATTGGCCCATACTGCCTCTTGATGCTTCTATATTGGAGCGGAGTCTTGAAATGGGTAGAATATAATTGTGCATTAATTGGCTGTTGATTGCTGGTGTTGACTTCTTGATGTGTAGTGCCTCGCAGATGTCAAGCCGCCTGCTATCGCTGTATCTATCGATGATTTCTGTGTTATTTGCTAAGATTTCTCTGGTGATGGTCTGGTTGTGGGGAAGAGATTATATGTTCCTTAATGGAGCCCTGTTGCTTATGCATCGTTAATCGCCTGGAATGAGATGTTGCTGTCTTTCCTATATACTGAGTTCTTTGAGGCTTACAGTCCCCAAGTGGGCATTTGAAGGCATAGACGACGTTGGTCTCTTTTAAAGCGTTCTGCTTTGTGTCTGGAGAGTTTCTCATGAGTAGATTGGCCGTTTTTTTTGTTTTATAGTAAATCGTCAGTTGTGTCTTCTGATTTTTGTCTGTAGGGATAACGTTTCTATTAACAATATCTTTCAGGACCCTTTCCTCCGTTTTATGAGCTGTGGAAATGAAGTTCCTGTAAAATAGTCTAATAGGGGGTACAGGTGTTGTGTTAGTTGTCTCTTCAGAGGTTGCATGGCGTTTCACCTTCCTTCTTATGATGTCTTCAACGAAACCATTGGAGAAGCCGTTGTTGACTAGGACCTACCTTACCCTACAGAGTTCTTCATCGACTTGCTTCCATCCTGAGCTGTGGCTGAGAGCACGGTCGACATAAGCGTTTACAAGAAAGACTGCTACCAAAATATTACTCACCTATTTGTTCTTGCAGGGGTTGAGCTCTGGCTCTTTGGTCCCACCTCTCAACTGTCAATCAACTGGTCATGTATGCATGTGTATAAAGAATATGTGGAAGCTGGTCAGAATTGCATTTCACCTTTGTAAATGCACAATAATGACACTGTAAAAGACACATCGAACACTTTATGTAGGGCAGACGTAAATCTGTGTATGAATGTCTGTAGGTCACCTTCTGTGGTTGATTATTCAATAAAACGCTGAACTATATGTTTAAGAGAACTCTAAGCCTGTTAATGGAGGACAGAAGAAAATGTATATATGCCGTTTAGCAATGTAAATGTGTGGCCACGTCTGTGGAAGAAAAAAATTCGTCCCTCTCTCTCCCCCCCATTCGCCGCTGGCTACTTAAAACTCCAGATCTTCTTGAGTCGTTATTTTGATGGCAACGGTCCAGGGCTTTCATCACACTTTGTTATAAGGTATCGGATTTTATATTCAATTCGTGTTAACAGGTTGAAGTCGGCCGCTGGATGGACCACCATAGCCTGAGGAAGGCTTGTCTCTTTGATTTTGATACCTTCAACTATCTTGTAATTTGATTGTGTTGGTTTGGACCCTTGCCTTCCAGTATTTCTCATGTGTGTATATAATACAATATTTCTCTCGTCTCCGTTCTAGAGAGTGCAATTTGAGTTCTTTCTGATACGGTTCAAGTAGTTCCAATGCTTTGATCATACTCAATAGGGATTTATTGTTAACTGTGAGTGCTCTCTGCATCTTCTACCTCAGTGTTTTACCTACCGCGTTACCTAATGTAACGCACACGAGCCACAACGAGTCCTTTGTAGTAGAAATGGTCAATTATCATGCTTATTAGGTTTCTAAAAAAAATTTATGGGAGAGAAAAACCATTTGAACGAATTAAAACAAGCTGACTGTAGTCTAACAGGACTGCAGGAATGCTCCAAAATTTACAGATTCTATATAACTATACTAATAAATGATAAGATAAACTAATAACAATTCAAATTTTATCATTTAAATTTCATTTGCATTATTATCTTTTTATAAAACAAAGCGTTTTTTCAAGTTTATTTTAAATCTTATAAACTTAACCTACACATTTTTAATACCGTAATATGACACTCTACATTGATTCAGTAATATATTGAGTACAATAGTGTGTTAGTTAATAATTAATAACAATGGTACGTCAGTAAATATTATTATTGGTATTATAAGATAGAAATACAACATATTTAAATTTGAATACATTTAAGTGATTTGAACATTCAAAGAAACGTTGAGAAGCAAATACCGAAGGATAACATATATATTCAGGAGCGCGATGATCAGACTTCCAACTTATTATTTTGTAGGTCATAAGTTTTACAGCACCCCCTACATAGAACACTTACTTACAGAGGACAACCTCCTGCATAGGACACCCGCCTACAGACAATACCCACCTGCAAAGGCAGACTATCCTCTTTTGAAGCGTCGCAACTGCAAACTTTATCTCCGAGAATTAGAACTGTAGAACTTTCATTCATAACTCATTTAGATTTACAAATTATATTCGCACCGATATGTAGTTAATACAAATAGTTACAGTAAGCAACTAACGCTTACAGTTAGAGCGCTGAGACTGGCAAAGCATTAGCATGATATTATATGATGATATATGCATTATATCATAGATAAGACGAAAATACGCTTTCATAGTAATTTGAAAGTAAAAGGCATATCTTAAGTAAACAAGAAACGGGAATTAAGTCTGAATGGCTCCGAAAGTTAGTCCCAGAACATGTCAATATAGCGGTGCTAAGATATTCATTACTGCAAGACAATTTATACGTTAGGTTGACAACATAAATCAGTTACCATTAACGGCCGAGGGGATTATACAAAGTTACGAATTGTCGGTATATACACACATTTATCAACTTCTAAATAATTAAATTTTTTCACCATTAAAAACCCTAATGTATAATCAGCTGACGGTGGTCTAATAGACCTGAAGCAAGGCTCCATAACTTACAGACTCTATATTATTATTCTTTAAAAAATAAGATATATTTATGTATATTCAATTTTTTCATTTTATTTTATTTCTGTAAATACTGTTAATAATGTGAAGCTTACTTATGAAATTTATTTTTAAATCTTATAAGCTTAAACTACACCTTTGTAATAGTTATATGTACCAATATACGGAATTCTGTAAATATATTGAATACGACAATGTGTTAGTTAATTATTATTATTAGTAATAACAATAGCAGCTCAGTATTATTATTGGTCTCATATGATTGAAATAAAACTTATTTAAATTTGAATACATTTAAGTGATCTGAACATTCAAAGAAAACTAGAGAAGCAAATATCGAACGATAACATTTATATTCAGGAGCGCGATGATCAGACTTTCAACTTATTATTTTGTAGGTCATTAGTTTCACAGAACTAACACCCACCTGCGTAGAACACCCACTTACAGAGGACAACCTCCTGCTTAGAACACCTACTTACATAGAACAACCTCTTGCATAGAACACCCACTTACAGAGGACAACCTCCTGCATAGAACACCTACTTACAAAGGACAACCTCCTGCATAGAACACCTACTTACAAAGGACAACCTCCTGCATAAATGTGCTGTGGGCAATTCACTCCGGCACCTCGTCGCTAAGGCTGCTGCTAGAACAGTTAGCCAGGCAGCAGCAGACATGCAGAAGCCAATACACCTTGTGTTTGGCATTCCCGAAGGGTGCGAGGCAGCGGCTCATGCAGCTATAGAGCCTTCATTGCCAAAATTACAGATGAAAAAGCTCTGATAAAACTGGACTTCAAAAATGCTTTCAATCTGGTCTGAAGGGATGCAGTACTCAGTGCGGTTCGCGCTTTTTCCTTCCATCTACCCGTTCGTAAACTCCTGTTACAGCAGGAATCTAACTCTGTTATTTGGGGAACATGAAACTGAATCACAAGAAGGTGTCCAATAGGGTGACCCCCTTGCTCCTTTTTTTCTGCCTAGTCATCAAGGAAGTCACCGATAACCTGTCCAGTGAGCTCAACATTTGGTTTTCGAACGATGGTACTCTAGCTGGCTCCCCAGACTCCATCCTGAGTGACAAAAGAATAATTCAGGACCAAGTCTAGGCCTCACGCTGAACTCTTCCAAGTGCGAAATAACTTCCACCAACCAACACATAATAGAGCGAATAAAGGTTGTTTTGCCCGATATTAATATAACCAACCCTGAGGACAGCAAACTTCTAGGAGTTCCTCTTGGAGGGAATTTCTCTGGTGATGGTTTGGTTGTGGGAAGAGAATATATGTTCCTTAATGGAGCCCTGTTCCTTATGCATCGTTAAACGCCTGGAAAGAGATGTTGTTGTCTTGCCTATATACTGAGTTTTTTTAGGCTTACAGTCCCCAAGTGGGCATTTGAAGGCATAGACGACGTTTGTCTCTTTTAGAGCGTTCTGCTCCGTGTCTGGAGAGTTTCTCATGAGTAGGCTGGCCGTTTTTCTACAGACAAAATCAGAAGATACAACTAACGATTTACTATAAAACCAAGAAAATTGATACAGTGCCACATGAAAGACTGATTAAAAAGATAGAGGCTCATGGTATTGGGGGTGCTATATTAAGCTGGATTAGGGCATGGCTATACCAAAGGAAACAGTTGTCCCCTGTAAGTGGGTGTTCTATGCAGGAGGTTGTTCCCTGTAAGTGGGTGTTCTATGCAGGAGGTTGTCCCCTATAAGTGGGTGTTCCATGCAGGAGGTTGTCCCCTATAAGCGGGTGTTCCATGCAGGAGGTTGTCCACTGTAAGTGAGTGTTCCATGCAGTAGGTTGTCCCCTGTAAGTGAGTGTTCCATGCAGGAGGTTGTCCACTGTAAGTGAGTGTTCCATGCAGGAGGTTGTCCACTGTAAGTGAGTGTTCCATGCAGGAGGTTGTCCACTGTAAGTGAGTGTTCCATGCAGGAGGTTGTCCACTGTAAGTGAGTGTTCATGCAGGAGGTTGTCCACTGTAAGTGAGTGTTCCATGCAGTAGGTTGTCCAATGTAAGTGAGTGTTCCATGCAGGAGGTTGTCCAATGTAAGTGAGTGTTCCATGCAGTAGGTTGTCCAATGTAAGTGAGTGTTCCATGCAGGAGGTTGTCCACTGTAAGTGAGTGTTCCATGCAGGAGGTTGTCCACTGTAAGTGAGTGTTCCATGCAGGAGGTTGTCCACTGTAAGTGGGTGTTCTATGCAGGTGGGTGTTAGTACTATAAAACTTACAAATAATACCTACTAAATAATAAGTTGAAAGTCTGATCATCGCGCTCCTGAATATAAATGTTATCCTTCGACATTTGCTTGTCTATCGTTTCTTTAGATGTTCAAATCACTTAATTGTATTCAAATTTAAATATGTTGTAATTCAATCATATGATACCAATAATAATATTTCTTGAACTACTATTGTTTTTACTAATAATTATGATTAACTAACACACTGCTGTATTCAATAAATTATTGAATCCCTATGTTGTTCCTTATAACTGAATTAAATATGTGCAATTTATGCCTATAAATTTGAAATTAGAAATAATAAAAAAGCATTTTTAAATAAAAGGTAATTATAAAAATTAGAGATTAATGACAATGTTTGTAGCATCATTAGTTTTTCTTATAGAAACACAGCATAATAATATAGCAATTGTAAGTTTTGGAGCTTTACTGCAGGCTATATAGACTACTCTCAACTGGTTTTTCTTCCAGACTCATTACAGGTTTTTTCCTATAAAATTTATTTTTTTAATATTAATGCACATATTAATCAACCTGTTTTCTAAGAATTACACGTCGAGTTTTGTTCGTGTGCGTTACTTAAAATAAATAGTTATTGTAAAGGGAAACGGCTCGCAAAAGTGACGTACTGCCCCGTTTTCTGTTTTGGGACCTCTGGTAGGTTAGGATAAGGGCACTTCAGTACGTCAGTTTCTTGACGTCGGGAAACCTTGGAAGAACGGACTTTTTTTTTTTTTTAAATACCGGCTGCTCGTAGGCTTGTATGAACTCCTCGTCTGTTATTGGTGAAAAAGTTTTATGCTATCAACCCAATGTAAAAATTGTCGTGCATTAAGGAACATATAACACCACAATATTGACGTGTCCTGGGACTAATGAATTTCAGTTCCGATAGGCTAGGTGGGTTGTCTAGATTCCGATCCTTCTGGCTAGGCTAAACCGTTGCATTGTTTCGAAGTGGTCATCCAGAGAACGCGATAGTTACAACCCACTAATCGTGTCATCTTTCGCCAATACTAAAAAACTGTATATAAATTACTCCAGTAGAAGAATGACAAATTTAAAGATAAAAAATACAGAATTTCAATGGGCAACGAAAAATAGCTTTGATGGCCAGCTGTGACAAACTCTGATTACTTCTGTATAGAAAATATCTTACCTTGACATGAACACAGGATTGAAGCTGCAGTCAGATATGCTATAGCCATAGACCAGAATGTCTGACTCATTCTTGAGGTTTGATTAACACTGAACACTTCAAAGTATATTTAACCACTGATGGTGCTCTACGAAGCACTGGTGCTCTCTCCAATGAAATACTGTGTTCAACCCGTCCTCCTAATGGAACGTTACGTTTTGACGTATACTTTACCTAAGACCAAAAGTTGGCTTACTAGAAATTGGTAGCGGCTTACGAAATTGACATATGTCCCGTTTTCTGCTTTGGATCCTCTGGTAATTGAGGATGAGGGCACTTTAGTACGACAGTTTCTTCGCGTTGGAAAGCCACTGGAGGACGGACTAATGTGTCTTCACCTTACAAAGGGAAAAAAAATCCGAGGTAGAAGATGTACAGTTAACAATAAATCCCTATTGAGAATGATTAAAGCATTGAAACTACTTGATCCGTATCAGTGAGAACTCAAATTGTATTCTCTTGAACGGAGACGAGAGAAATATTGTATAATATATACATGAGAAATACTGGAAGGCAAGAATCCAAACCAACACAATCAAATTACAAGGTAGTTGAAGGTATCAGAATCACAGAGACAAGCCTTCTTCAGGCTATGGTGATCCATCCAGCGGCCGACCCCAATCTGTTATAACGAATTGAATATAAAATCCGATCCCTTATAACAATGTATGGTGTAAAGCACTTGACCGCTGCCATCAATATAACGACTCAAGAAGTCGTCATATTGACTGGATGCCTCTGGGGAGTAGTCTATAATCTATATTCTCATGACGCTCAATTGGTTGATCTTCCCGAGAACCAGCAAGCTTGTTATTGCTTCCTAAAAGTTTTTTAAGCTTTTAGAGTCATTCAGACTCAATTACATTTTCTTGTTTATTTAGATTTGCCTCTTACTTTTAAATTACTATGAGAGCACAATTTCGTCTTATTTATGCCCATATATCTCATCAATATAATTTCAAGCTAATGCTTTCCCAGTCTCAGCGCTCTAACTGAAAAGATAAGTTGCTTACTGTAACTATTTGCATAAACTTCTAATCGGTGCAAATATAATTGATATATCTAAATCATTTATAAATGAAGGTTCTAAATTTCTAATTCTCGGGGATTAATTTTGCAGCTGCGACGCTTCAAAAAAGGATAATCTGCCTTTGCAGGAGGATGTCCTCTGAATGTGGGTGTTTTATGCAGAAGGTTGTCCTCTGTAGGTGGGTGTTCCTTGCAGGAGGTTGTCCCCTGTAAGTGGGTGTTCAATGCAGGAGGTTTTCCTCTGTTCGTGGGTGTTCTATGCAAGAGGTTGTCCTCTGTAAGTAGGTGTTCTATGCAGGAAATAGTCTTCTGTAGGTGGGTGTTCTATGCAGGAGGTTGTCCCCTGTAAGTTTGTGTTCTATGCGGGAGCTTGTCCCCTGTAAGTGGGTGTTCTCTTCAGGTTCGTGTTTTCTGTAAGTGGGTGTTCTATGCAGGAGGTTGTCCCCTGTAAGTGGGTGTTCTGTGCAGGAGGTTGTCCCCTGTAAGTGGGTGTTATCTGCAGGTGGGTGTTAGTTCTATAAAACTAATGATACAAAATAATAAGTTGAAATCTTATCATCGCGCTCCTGAATATTAAATGTTATTATTCGACATTTGCTTCTATACGTTTCTTTTAATGTTCAAATCACTTAAATGTATTCATATAAATATGTTTCATTTCAATCACATAATAAAAATAATAATATTACTTGAACTACTATTATTATTACTAACAATAATGATAAACTAACGCACTGTTGTATTCAATAAATTCTGAATCCCTATAGTGTTTCATATTACTGAATTAAAAATGTGTAATTTAAGCTTATACGATTGAAAATAAACTTGTAAAAAAGCATTCATTTACAAAAAGTAATTATAAAAAATAAAATATTAATGATAAAATTTGTATAAATTATTAGCTTATTTTATTGTCACACAGAATAATAATATAGAATTCGTAAATTTTGGAGTTTGCTGCAGGCCTATTAGACTACACTTAGCTGCTTATTTTTTCTTTTTAAGTTTTAGTTGACGTCGAAATTAAATTTTTGAACATTAATATAAATGTTAATCAATGCTATCTTAGGAAAAAACGTCAAATTTTGCTAATGTGGGTTACATAAATAAGTAATAGTTGTACTGATTAGTAAAGGGCGCGGGCTTGCGAAAGTGACGTACTGTCCCGTTTTCTGTTGGGTCCTCCGGTAGGTTGGATAAGGGCACTTTAGTACGTCAGTTTCGTAACGTCGGGAAACCTTAGAAGGACGGACTCTTTATATACCGGCCTCTCGTAAGCTTGTATGAGCTCCTCGTGCTATTAGTGAAGAAAGTTTTACGCTATCAATCCAACGTAAAAAATTGTCGTGCGTTAGGAAAATATGAACACCACAATATTGACGTGTTCTGGGACTTATAATTCATTTCCGATACGCTAGGTGGGCAACCCGTCCTCGCAAATTGTATAGTCAATATTGACTTATTCGTTACGTGCATAGGTGACATACTAAACATAATAGTTTCCCTTGAAAAGCTACATAGAAAACACCGACCTTACCTAACCTACTTAGTATGTTAAAATAAGCATCTTATAGCTTCGTAATTACAATTGTTACTAACCTATTATAGGTATAGGTTAGTAATAATTGTAAATTACGAAGGAATAAGATGCTTATCTTAACATACTAAGTTAGGTTAGGTAAGGTCGGTGTTTTCTATGAAGCTTTTCAAGGGAAACTATTATGTTTAGTATGTCACCTATGCACGT